>SKCR01017716.1:0-136356 GCA_019454045.1 Zanthoxylum bungeanum
GTAAATTTTAAGTTTGTTGTTAAATGTTCGGATGTATCTAATAGCTTCATAGAGTAGTGTATTTAGATAAATTGAATTGTTTGAGTATTAGTATAATGAAAATATGCATTTGGTAGAATCCAGGTGAAAACGAAACGAGTTTGATCGATCCGATAAAATATGCAAGTTTTTGGTAAAAGTGATTTTTTTGCGTATAATGTTGTGTTTTGATTGTAATGATAGATATGAGTCATATATAATGTTATGATAGTGTTTGGATAAATCTGGGTAGGTTCGGAGGGTTCGAGACCCTTCCGTAGCTTTTGCGGAAATTTTTTCAGAAGATTTTCCAAAAATATGTACACTACGAATTTAGATGAACTAGTGTCTTGGAATATTTTGTAATGTGTTTTAATATTATTGAGTCTGAAAATATCGAAATCGGACTTGATTTGATTGTCCTAGAAAGATCCAGAATTTTATCTTAGTTAAGTCGAGAATATCGTAAATCACGATTTTGACGGTATTTCGCCATTTATTTTGACAAATGTGATTAGGACTTCGAGTGCTCGTGAAGGTAGGTAAGTAACCCATGCGATGCGTTCTCAAATCATTCTTTTCGTGTTATATATATGTATGTATATAGAGATGATTGAAATGTTTATGATAGTTAAAGATGAGTTTGAGAAATGACTTCGAGATCGTGTATATTTGAGATAGTGGACCATCACATGTATGGACTCTCATTATTGCTATAAATATGAAAGGAAATTTTTAATGATGTTGATGCCTATTTATGCATGTGAGTGTTTGAATATGTAATAGTATGTCTATGTATATGTAAATGAACAAGTATATGAATAAACATTGATACATATATTTGAATATGTTTATGATGATAAGTTATGGACAATTTGAGTATATAACGGTAAAGAGAATAAGTCATGATTTTTGAATTTGTATTAGCACGTGTAGATGTGCGTCACTAGGATAAGTTTGTTATTGATTAATGTATACGATTTACTGGTATATAGGTTGAGTTGGTATATGCTAAGTCTTTTCCGAGTGATGGAAGTTCGTGATTGATTAGATACGTATATGAATGTTGAATGTTGATTGATATGTAAAGAATGTGAGGATTGTAAAGGTCATGGTATCGAAATTCGAAGTAATGGGTATATTCATATATTTGATATATATATAAACGTATGTGTATGACGATTCTGAATGATAAAGCAATGTTTTTCATGTATATGCTTGTGTATGAGAAATCGTGTAATGAGTTCATGACACGTGATATGTATGCATGTGTGTATGTTTAATTGGTTAACGATTTTGTGGTGTAGTAGCCGAGCTGGTTAGGAAATCCGTTTGGACGACATTCATCTCATACCTATTCTAAAATAGGTAATGAGTCTCATACGAGCATTGTTTGTATGGGCCAACTCATATGTATGTGTTGTTTTGATTATGTGTATCTGGATACCTTGATTGTTGTGTATACGGTGATTGCATGTATAGCTGATTATATGTGTGTATATGATAGATTTCATGATATATATGGACTATGGATGTTTACGTGAAATAAATGAATGACTTGAAAATCGGAGTGAATATAAGATGTTATAAATACGTATGTTAAGTTTATTATTGTATGTACGTATATTGTAAAAGAGAACTGAATGTGGATGAAAGCTTCTGATATTAGTTATGTCTCCAAGTAGAAATTCTGGAATTGGATGTACATGAAAATAAGAGAAGTGAAAGTTGATTGCTGCACTGATATAAGCGAACACATATGAGTCATAAATGTTAAGTTATTGTAAGGTTATTGTAATTAAAGAAAGTTAAAGTATGTTTTTAATTAAACGAAGTATATTTATTTTATCGATTTGATGATATCTCAAAGATTTTTAATCGAAATAAGGTATAGTAAATTGAATCCTCGTCTCATATGTTGGAAATGGATTCGATGTAAAATGTCTTGTTCTGTCATGTTCGGGTTGATGCTTTGTGTGATTTGAATATTCGGCTAATAGATTGACATATATGTAAATATGTAGACATGAGGATTTGACATGATAAAGAAGAAATGATAATAAAAGTTGATAAATCTAAACTTGTAAAAATTTATTAATTTTAATAAACTGCTGATATGTTGGATTTGTTTGTTTGAAGTTTATATTTGACTTGTTTGTTATAATACTAGCATGGTTACTTACTGAGTTTTATAACTCACACCAAATCAGTTTACTAGTTTTGCAGGTTGGCTTCTAGATTGGTCAACTATTACAACTTTGAAAGTCATGCTCGAGACGTGAATCACCCAAACGGCAGTCACCCTCGCAAGTGTCCTATGAGAAGTTTTAGAAGTTTAGGATATTGATTTATTGTTTTGTTTGTCGTGTTGAGCACGCCATTTATATTAAGTAAATGATTTGATTGCTTATGATGTTGTGGGCACAGAACCCTTGAGTATTGATATATGATATGGGCACGGAGCCCTTAGGTGATGATTTTGATGTGTTGGTGTGGACTTGAGGTCCATTTTGATATATGATGTTTATTTGAGGGTCGTTTTGATGCTGGACTGAGATCCAGGTTGTCCATTTTTAGGATACATCATGCCGGATTTTCTATAGATCTATAAGCTTATGGAGATGGGTTAATCATGTCTCCTGCCTATAGCATCTTGCCTTTAGCGGTGTGTTACATAACGGCTATTGTTTGAGGTGACCGATTATGTGGCACATTGTTTGTTTATAGCTCCAGTGTTGGGAGTCTGGTTACGCGGCCTTGTGTGGCATTTAACTCACTCGTTTTTATTTAAATGATTAATGTTGTTGATGTTGGACAATTATGACCTATAACATCACTATTTGTACAGATCATGGTGTTGTTGTACAAATTAACTATGTGACAAAGGAAATTGCTCTTTCATCATTTGTAATTAGATCACCAAGATGTATAAATAATGAAAGGTCCATATGATTAGTTCCGGAATTGAGATGATATGAGACAGTATCAATCCACGATGGTTTAATCATTAAATATCCATAGTCAGAGTATTATCGAGATTGGACATCGATAATGCGTAAAAGACTAGTATTACACTTGTGCGCGTTGTGATGACATAACAACATAATTCTCATATATTTGGGTATATGATACTCATGCAAGTGTAATAGGAGGTTGTGTTTACCGATGGTACGGGAAACAGCTTCGCTCTGGATAGACCCCTCAGAATTCCATTAGTAGTATGACTATGTGTCTATGGAAGTCCGAATCAGGGTAGGTGTATTTGGTCTTAACCTGAGACTTGCACCGCTAATACTTGCGACAATCAATATACTTTGGTTTTGGTCGTCCAGGGCTTTAACAGGTTCTGTGTACGCCTCTTCTGGGTATATTGAGAATCGTAGTGTATTGGGTGTGATGTCGAGATGGAAGTATCACTCCAGTCATAGTGGAGATGATGATCACGTAGGATACGGAACTGGTGCTCTTATGTACTGCAGTCATCGGGATAATATGACTAGGTCATGATTATCCGATTATAGAGACTAGTTACCAGAGATCCGATATGTGCTTCGTACGGGCAGACACAATTCCAGCCCCAGGCCTTGCACGTGACATCTGATGCTGGATCAAAATACACAATACTACGTATACTACGCCTGATATAGATCACATATTCCAGTAAGAATATTTCTGGAGAATTGGGTAGGCATAATGCTTTGCTAGAAGCCAAACATGTCTTGTAAATCGGTAAAAACGTAGTACTAGGTACGTACGTGTTCGGATAGTCCGACAACCGGATTTACTGCTAACATATCCGGGGATCTCATGGGTCGCTTCCCGAAGATTCACCGATGAAGTATGACTCACACTTTTATTAATCTGGGATTAATTTGATGAGAGAGAAAATTAATCTGGGATTAATTTCGGAGATATTTTATCTGGGATAAAATATTATTTAAAGAGAGAGAACGATTAATTTGGAATTAATCGATAAATTAATATATTCGATATATTAAACGAAATTGGATTTCGACGCGGAATTGAAATTAGATTTTAATTCGGGCGAACGAGTTAATTTAGAATTAATTCGTTAGCGACGTGAATAGTGATTTTGCTAGGCATAATTATTTAAATACATCGCAATGAAAAATTCGTTAATTTGGAATTAGCGAACCCGAGCCCGAGAGTGTTTGCGGGCGCACTCGCATTGCGAATTTAAATGCGGCCCACAAGTCACATCAAGCGTCAAATCACTCGTCAATCGATTGATGTGATGTCTAGTCACTTTGAGTGATGTGACAACATGTCACTATTGATTGATGTTGGTAGTTGGAAGGCATTGATTGTTTTTGGCCTTTGACTTTTGGAATTTGAAAATGGTTTTTGGTATTTGATTTTTGGAAAATCAAAAACAAAAAATATACAACATTTTTTTCTCTCTCAATTTCTTCTCCTCTCTCTCACGGTCTTGGACCATTTCTTCTTCTCCATTTTCTGTCAAAAGCCGAGAATACAAGGAGAAGCAAGATGATGATTTTGTTGCAAAATCAAGAGTGCTAGCACACAAAGGAGTCATCCTAAGGTGATAGGGAACTAATTTCGTGAGCATGGAATCATCATTTGAAAGCTTGGAGCTTGGAGCATCAATGGAGGTGGTGACAAAAAATGAGGAGCTCAAAAACAGTCCTTGGCCGATAGCTTCATCACCATGGAGGAAAAGTTTTTTCCTTCGTCTCATCCAAACCGATCAATGTAAGTATGTTTCCGCCAATTTCATTGTTGTATTCACATGTGTTTCTTGCTTGAAAATGATCATTGGGACCTTAGAGAAACCCAACAGTTGATGGTGTATATTTTATTTATATTGATAAAATATTTAAATTATAGTTATTTCTTAACTCGCATATTTGACATTGTTTTATTATGCATATATATTTATATATCTTACTAACCATACAAGGTTTTTGTAAAATCAATTAAGGTGAGTGCACTAATCCCTACTAAGCACGTGGTTTCGCTCATCCCTCAACTTAACATTTCATATTAGATTTTAGAGCTTCGGAGCTTGAGGGTGCGTTCTGGGTTTTGGAGTTTCGGAGAGCAAAAAACGGGTTTGATTCCTCAAGAATGTTCGGATCGTGTTGAGTAGCTTCCTTCGTTTCATCGGTGCTAGTGCATTCCTGGAGGTATTGACTTGTATTTAAGATTATCAGACTGTGTAGTTTTTTAGGTAATGCAAGTCGGACCATTATTTGAATTTTGATTATTTACGTCATGACAAATGTTCACATATAAACTGTAGGAACGTTTTGGATATTTTTTGTATGATTTATATATTTTTTTTATTTTAAAGTCCCTGCGGCATGTTTTTGAGATTTTTGTATCTTGGTCCCTTTTGACCAAGTCATGTTTTGACTTTTTGACCATTAGTGTGACTTTTGACCGTTTGATTGATCTTTGAATCAGTTTTATTTTGTGTATTTACCCCGTTGTCATTGGCCCTGGTTTTGAGTCGTGACAGATATTGTCCATGATATGACATACAAATATACTCAAGTTATAATTACTTATCTGAAACGAACAATATGAATTTGGAGCTGTCTAGTATCTATAGGATGGTGAGAGAATTACATGTAACAAAAATAAATAAATAAGCATACATCACTAGCTTTAGATTTTTCTTTTTTCCTTTAGAATAATAGCCTCATGTTCTTATAAGATACAAATAATTTAAACTAAATATTTTAGAATATTCATATCTTTTTCATGCGAATTTTAAATCACAATCTATAAAAGCCAAAATCAGTCTCAAAGTCGCTGTCTCTTTTAACTAAAATGTGCCTATATTTTTTTTTTACTTACAGTCACAATATAACTATCATTTAAGTGACTTATAATTTAATCATATGTGTGTCTCGATCACATTTGTGACCTAAGTCACACTGTAACTTTATTTTTTTTTTTACCTACAATCATACAAGGATTGTTGATTAAATATGTGGCATGTAGGTTCGGTCGCTATTCTAGAACCGGCGGTTCCGGTTCTGGTTTTGAACCGCATTAATAAAATAAATAATAAAAATAAAAATTAATTAATTTAGTTTTATTTAAATTAAAAAATATTACTATAGAAATATTAACATAAACATGATCTTCATGGTTAAATTTCGCACTCCATTAATTACTTCACTAATTCATTAATATTATTATTATATAAATTTTATTTTTTTGTGATTCCGATTCCATTAAAAATGGAATCGGAATCGCCGGAGTTCCAGTTCGAAACCGAACCGCGTGTGGGCCTAGTTGAATGTGTGTTTTTTTACCCACAATCACAATGTGACTATCAACCAAGTGACTGATAATTTAGTCATGAGTGTGCCTCAGTTACATTATAACTGTTTTTTAACCTATATTCACACAATAACTGTCAATTAGATGTGTGACTGAGTGTATTTTTTTTATCCACCCTTATCTTTTACAGTAAAATAATAATAATATAATTACTATTCACTTGAATAGTAAATGCTGTTCACTTCACAATTTCCTTACTCTTCTTAAAAAAAGAATGTAGCTATTTTGTTTTAAAAAATGACTAAATAAAAAGAAATATTAAAAGCACAAGACTAAATAAGAAATAACTTAATAGATAGGGTTTACTAATAATAAGTGTTTTGCTGGAAAGTAATAGGGCCAAGCTTGTTGATCAGGATGAGATTCATCTTCATGTTAATTGTTATGGAGCTCATGTAGATAGCTCCTTGAAAACTGATGGGAGCCAAAGAGGTATTAGGGTGATAAATAAGGACAGTGAAGGAAGTGTGAAGGCGGTGGTTGTGCAACAAAGCTCGAATGAATCCGATATTGAACAGGTGAAAGCTAAAGCTATTTTATTAGGGATTAAGGCTGCTATGGAGACTAAGGCTCTGCCTATTGTCATTGAGTCAAATGCTTTCAATGTGGCTAACTTGGTACTTAGAAAATCTCATAGTGCCAAAAAATTTGTTTGGGTGATTAGTGATATCCAAGAAGTGATTGCTTGTTCGAACCATATATTGGTTCAGTTTAGATCTAGTCTATATTGCAATTGCGCATAATTTAACTAGACTTGCTTTATCAAGCAAATTTTGTGGCATTTGGAAGGAAGCCTTCCCTCCTTTTGTATCTTCTCTTTTCTAGTTATGAATGAATTTTACTTTCAAAAAAATAATAATAATAAGTGAGGGAAAATAAAATTATTAAAAATAATTATCTATTAAAAAAAATACTGAAATTCCCAAAACCGAAAAATTATCAAATCCTAGCCCAACTTGACTTTAGTGGGTTAAATTTATCAAACCGAAGCCCAACCAGACATTACCTTTAAATTAAAACGCGGTCGTTTCGCTAAACAGCATATTTTGGTTAGACACTTTTACCCTTAAATGAAACGAGATCATTAGGATAATTTGGTAATTGAACCAACTAGGGTTTTTGATGGTATAACTACTAAGCTACTTTTGCCTCTCTCTGCCTCAAGCCCTTGAAGCTTCTATCGAGCGCAGCAGTCAGAGAAACCCTAAGAAATATCTCTCTGCCAAAATGGGTATCTCTTAAAATCCCTTCTTATCCTCAATCTCTTCTCAAAATCAAAAATTTTAATGATTTTGTTTTTTTTTTTTTTCATTTTGGTGATCGTGTTAGTTGAAAAAGAAAATGACAAAAGTTGACTCTCTCTGTGTTTTTGGTAGGTATTTCCCGTGATTCTATGCACAAGAGGCGTGCCACTGGTGGCAAGAAGAAGGCTTGGAGGAAGAAGAGAAAGTAAGTTCTTTTTTTCTTCATTTTAAATTCAAAACTTTGGTTTTTTTATTCATGATTACTTTTTTTTTTTTTTATATGTGTTTTATTCTTCACATACTTCCAATCCTTGTAGTTTTATAGACGCTGTTTGCGGTAAAAAAATTAATTTTGATATAAAGTTATTATCTATATAAATTTATGGTTTGTTATTTTTCTCTGTCAAATAGTAGTCATAAATTTTTTTAGTTAAGATATGGGTATTTTTGCTAATGTGGTTAATGGGGTTTAGACTAAGTTATTAGTTTGGATCCTGGAATTTAATGTACTGATGAATTGCTTTCTTTGCTTGTTCATGGAAGGTATGAGCTCGGAAGGCAACCAGCAAACACTAAGTTGTCAAGCAACAAAACAGTTAGGAGGATTAGGGTTCGTGGAGGTAATGTGAAGTGGCGTGCTTTGAGGCTTGACACAGGAAACTACTCATGGGGAAGTGAAGCTGTGACTCGTAAGACCAGAATTCTTGATGTGGTGTACAATGCCTCGAACAATGAACTGGTCCGTACTCAAACTTTGGTGAGGAGTGCCATTGTTCAGGTTGATGCAGCACCATTCAAGCAGTGGTATCTCCAGCATTATGGTGTTGACATTGGTCGCAAGAAGAAGGCCGCAGCTGCTCCTGCCGCCAAGAAAGAAGGAGAGGTATATCAATATTCTCATCAACTTATGCTTTGAGCCTATATGTTTCTTTTCAGTAGACATATTTTCTAAACATGATTTGGCTTCATTTGAAATTGAAGTTTCTTTTAACTAATTTTTTCATAGAATAGAATGGAAGAATCCTGTGTCAAATAGATACTATCAGATAGGGGTGGACAAAAAAGTAACTAAAAGTCTGAAATTGAAAAACCGATCCGTAAGGGAAAAAATCGAACCAAATTGTTAGATATTTTAATTGAAAAACCTAACCAAATTAGAATAATTTTTTAACTAAAAAAATCGAATTAATTGAATAATTTAATTTATTGTATTTTTTAAAATCTAATCATATTATTTTATAATTATTTTATATTTATATTTTTTATATTAATTAATTTATTTAGTGTTTAGTTATGATTAATTTCATAAAATTTTATAATTATTTGCTTTGTTTATTATTGTTTTTTTCTACATTTTAAATAATTTAAATGGTGATTATATCTTATGAAAAATTTATTGGTATAGTTGTGATGATTGGAAAGAGTTATAGTATAATTTTTTTTAAGTAAATGTTAGATTCATTGAATGTTATTAATTTTTTAATATTTTATTATTATTATTATTATTAAAAAATTGGAAAACTGAATTGTATCTTTACTTAACCGATAATTAAAAATAATTACAATTTTTTTTTAATAAAAAAGCCGTGCTCACCCCTACTATCAGAAAGGTGATTAGAGGTTTTTTTATGTATGGTTGGGTAGTGATAACTTTGTTTGGAGTGGATTATTATTCCTTTCTTATTCTTTTATCTATAGTTATTTCTCGTAGTTTTCTTATCCTACCATTTTCTCTTGAAACTACTGCCGCAACAGAGCTTTCTATAAGTGTATGTGCTTCATTAAGCTTGTTTCTTTAGAATGTGCATGACTTCATTTTTTTTCCTGTTGGTAGTTACATGTGGATGCGTGATTGCTATTTACATATTTAACTTATTTAATTTCACTGTTTGATAGGAAGCTGAGACTCCTGCCACTGAAGAGGCAAAGAAGAGCAGCCATGTCTTGAGAAAGCTTGAGAAGCGCCAGAAAGATCGTCAACTTGACCCACATATTGAAGAGCAGTTTGGTGGTGGTCGTTTGTTAGCTTGTATCTCATCTCGCCCTGGCCAATGTGGACGTGCTGATGGGTATGTGACTTATTTTATTTCAGGGCGCGCACACACACTAATACTTTTCCATTTTGTAATATATATTCTATGTTTTTTTATTCATTTCCGCTGCCTCTTAATGGGTATCAAAGGATTTCTAGATTTTCTTTCATCACATTGTACACCACAGACTTAACTTTGGATATGATCACAGTTCTTTATATTCTTCGGCAATGTTTTTTTCTAAACTATATTTTGGAGATGATCAGTTATTTATATTTGTGGACCATAGTTTTTTTAATGATTTAATATCGTGGAAGTTATTGGCTAGATACAAGACTGATGAGAATAGTTGCTATCTTTTTTCTTCCATTGACGGGCTTTCTGATTCTCGACAGATACATCTTGGAGGGTAAAGAGCTGGAGTTCTACATGAAGAAGATACAGAGGAAGAAGGGCAAGGGAGCAGGTGCTGCTTAAAATTTTGTTATTGGAATTCCATATCAGAATGCCTTGTGTTCTTATTTTAGTTCGAAGCTAAACTTGGATTAAAACAGCAGTGGAACTTGGTGTTAAATTTTGATTTTGACTATTATCAGTGTTTCTTCCAATTAGAATTGTTTTGTTCCTCTTTATTTCTCTCTGAGATCAATAACTTCTTGATGGTTACTAGTTTCACTTAATGTTATGTTTTATTACGGGTTGAATAAAATTTAAATGTTATTTTTTATGATAATAAAAGATTTGAGGTGAAATTTAATTAGGAATAGGATTTGTATATATAAAAGATTTTCCCACATATTTGAGTTCATGGTATTACATTATCACATGTAATTTAAATATTTAAAATTTATTATTTATCATTTGACTTGATGAAATTGAGTGGCATGAAATTTAAAATATTTAAAATTTATTATTTATTATTTGGATTGATAGAAAATGATGAAATGGAATGTAATAAAAAGGGATGTTGAGCAAATGAAAATGATTACTAATATTAAATTATTTATCTTTTATACTAAAGTATATAATTGCCATTAAAACTTGTATAGTTATATTTAATTGCATAATTATTTATTTATCAAACAATGTTTTGCAATATTATATTGTAACATGTTCCATTAAATCATCTCATTTTATCAATTCAAACATAGCCTAAAAGAATAGAGTCAAAATTACAGTAATTTTCTTGAGGAAATAGAGAAGATAAAGCTTAATTTTAATTTTTTATTCTCTCTTAATTCTCGAATTCATGTGGTAAGTTAAATAGATATATTTGAAAATCATCCAACCATGGTCCCTGGTAGGGATGGCAGGCAGATCCGGATCCGCATGGAGCCGGACGATCCGGGTCCGGGTAGACCCTGGTCCGTGATTAAATTATCCGGACCCGGGATCGACGGGTCCGACTCGGATAGACTCGGATCTTCAAAAAATAATTAAATATAATAAAAATACAAAATAATATGCATATTTAAAAAATATAAAAGAATTGAAATAAAAATAATAAAATTGACAAAATACAAATATAAATATAAAATAATACAATTAAAAAATTAAAAAAAATTAAAAAACGGCTATTTGGATCCGGACCGGGTAGACCCGGGTCCAGACTGGGTAGACCCGGGACAATGAAAATACTTCCGGATTTGGATCCGGATCCGAATTTTGCCATCCCTAGTCCTTGAGAGTCAAATTAATAATAACTTAACTGTGAACATGATATAAACATCATTTTAGTTTCATTTAATTACGTTTTAATAGGTGGCATTTTGAGTTGTCATAAATTTTGGGATATCCTTTAGTTATCCTAAGTTTTGGGATTCTAGACGAGTCTTAAATATAACTATATATATATATATATTATACGTTTAAAAATTGATTTTTTTTTTGGGATTTCAACATAAATTTTTATCCAAATTTTGGAGTGCAATACAGTTTGCATTAAAGTCAAATGGATTAAATTATTTTATTCAATAAAGTAACGTTGTTTTTATAAGTTAATGAATAAACCAACGATGCTTTATTAAAAAACAATCACGGGCGGTAATGCTACCTTTTTTTTTAAGTGTTTGCGCAATTTTCCGCTTGAAGATAGAAAAACGTGTAGTGTAAGGTTCAAACCTCCTGAGACAAAGTCCCAGCAAATGGTGTTTGATTAAGTGAAAAGAAGCCTCCAAGGGGCGCAAGCACGCAAATTACAGTCCTAAGAATTATGAAACTAAGAAATGAAAAATTAAAAATATGCTCGTTTGAGTCTTCATTTGATCGGGGCTTTTTCTCTTCACATAAGTGAGCTTTTTATAGTGGAATTTGTAAACTGCTGGGACGGTTTCAATCCTTAACTTCCCTGTAACTGTCTGGTTGTGCCTCCAACCGTTGAATTGTGCGCCATAACTGCTTGATCGTGGAGGGAAACTGCCTAACTGCTGTAATCGTGGGGTCATGTGTTCGGTCGGTTTGAGTCCTCTGTCATTCTAATCGCTGTTTCGGTCGTTCTGAGTCTTGCGTCGTCCTAATTGTTGTGTCATCTGGTGATCGTTCTTCTTTTCATCGCCCTGAATGCCTTCGTCTTTATTCCTTCGCTCTAGGACAATTTCACTATGGGGTGGATTTCTGTTGTCAACAATTGTCCCTCAAATTCACCTTGATTGAATTGGGAATGAAATCAATGTGAATTTCTTCATATCAGGGTGGAAGCTGTCGGCCTACAAGTCCTCGCCCTACAATTTTATTGGGCCGCCCTTTTCATGCCGGTGCGAGCCCATCACCTCTGCAATAAATGCGCGACCTTTCCCGCTTCATCATGACGCCCATTAATGAGCCGTTTTTCACGTCATTTCGGTGTCTCCTTTCGTCACACGTCATTCCACATCGAATCGTATCCCAACACCTGTCTAGGGCGCCTCTTCATCCTTTTCATTTTCCCGCCGTTTCCATCCTCCGACGTTTTGCGTTGCGACACCTGTCCCCGGTTGGGTCTTTCGTTTGTGTATATAAGGGTTTAGCCTACTCTTGTTTTTACTTTACCTTTCATCCTTTTGCAAAGAACCCTCTTTTTTTGTATTCTCAACCTTCCAGCGTCAATGGCGTCTTCTTCTTCTGCTCTCAAAGACAGCCCTTCCACTTTTGGTGATTACCAGATGGCCTTGGTGTTGGGGTTGGTGCTCAGAGCGCCAATCCGGACCGTATTTATGTCTGATTCATGAATACGAACATCCCATTTTCCATAATATTACTTACTTAGTGGTTGCACCTCTTGTTTTTATATACGTATTCGATCTAATTAATATTAGATTGAAACTAAATGTGGTTTAGTGATATGTATATATTAGACAAAGGCCTGATAATATATAATGCAGTACACATCAATGTTTAAAAATACGGGGCGGCGCCTCGAGGCGGCCGGCCATTGAGGCGCGAGGCGGACCTCCTCGAGGCGGTGAGGCGGGCGCCTCGATCCGGAAATCGGAAAAATAATTCAAAATACATTCATTTCTTCATAATTCATAATATGTTCAAAAAACAATTGATAAGTAATCCAAAATACATTACTTTCTTCATAATTCATAGTATGTTCAAAAAATTATTAATAACTAATCCTTAAATAAACTATCATTAGTGTCTAGCGGCATAAAGCTTGGGTCAAAATCTATGTCATCATCAGATGAGTCATCATCCAAAGAACCTCCTTCACTTGTATTGTCTTCATCCACTAATTGTGGAGCTTTCCCTTTCCTTTTCCCTAACAAATAACATAAAGTCGTATTATTTTTTAATTTGATTATATAAGTTGTATTATTTTTTAATTTAATTATATAAGTTGCATTATTTTTTAACGCCGAGAAGCTGAAGACGAAACGCCGAGAAGCTGAAGAAGACACGTCGAGAAGCTGATGCGTCGATGCTGAGACGAGAAACCCTAGACGAAATTGAGAAGATGCGTCGATGCTGAGAAGAAACTCTAGATGAAGATGGAATGAATTTGTAAAATGATTTTACGCTTATTTTTTTTTTTATAAAGAAGTCAAAACGACGACGTTTTGGCACCCCAAAACGTCGTCGTTTCAATGGTAAAAATAAAAAATAAATAAAAAAATGGCACAAGAACGCGAGGAGCCGCCTCGGACCGCCTCGCGCCGAGTCTGCATGAGGCGGCCTGAGGCGGCCGCCTCATCGGTGAAAGGCGGCCGCCTCGGTTGTTGGCGTATAAGGCGGCCGCCTCGAGGCGCCGACGCCGTGAGGCGGTGCGAGGCGGTCCGAGGCGGCCGCCTCGAAACGTATTTTTAAACACTGGTACACAGTTACAAAGGTAGTTTGTAATTGACATTTGGAAGTGTCACTGCTAAATGTATATTATCAAATATAGTTCCTGGTTAAGATTTACTAACACAGGTCGGTTAGTCAAATCCGTTGAGACCAGTACATGTCGTATATCGTGACTTGGTCCGATGGTTTATCCCAATGAACCATGAGTCTTTGGAGACTCGTATAGACGTGCATGTGTTTATAGTGGATAAACACTGAACGACTCACCGAAGATTTTTAATGGATGGTACACCAACGTCAATAAGAATCTTCTCGGGTTGAGTAGCATAGTGGTCCTTCGACTTGAGACACCACTGTGGATGTATGAGACATCCTCCACACTTAGATGGCAGTCACGTCACCGATCTATTTAGATCAGACCTCCGCATATTCGTTGGGTGTGGACCGATCCTCAGGATATCTTGTGTGTGTCAAGATAGGATCCGTCAGTCCTGTGTACAGGGCATATGTAGTCCATATGTGATTAGCAATCAGTTAAATCTATGGCCATAGTATACTTCGGAAGTGAGTTCCGAATGTTATTTATAGATTGCTAATAGAAACGTCGACGAGATAATACCTATAGAGATTTGACGTTTACATCTATATCTCTGGGATTATACGAATGCAATGACCTCGACATGTATGATTCAGCTAGTTTATCAGTGGTCGTCATAATTTACGGGTGGGTAAATTATGGACATGAAATTGGATTTTGTGACGGATATACCAGAATCTAGAGAGTCTCACTAATGAAATATACTCGTAGAACACTATGGCAACTTTTATGAATAATGATGATTATTTATAAATCGTTTAAACGTTAAACGAAAAATACATGCGAACGGGCTGAACCGTCATTTCCTAGTTAATGTGTATTTGTATTTAATATATTATATTATTAAATATACATTAATAAATTGTCAAATAAAGGTATTTGACATATATCATTAATATATGTATTTGAGATATTTAAAGTAAATATAATATATATATTTGAGATATTTATATTTAATTATTTAATTAATTATTTAATTGTTAAATGATTAATATAATTAAATTAAATCATTAAAATATAAATATCTCACCAAATGATAAAGTTAGGAAATGATTATAAGTGTAAATTGTTGACTTTATACTTAAAGAAAAAGTTGTCAAAATGGTTTTGACTTCTTAAGATATTTGTTTTAAATTGTTTAAAATTGAAATATCAATTTCCTTTTCTTTTAACTAAATTCGGCCAACACCCTATTTTAAATATAAGTGTTATATTTTTGAGTTGCTTTTGTTGACTTATGAATTTTCATTAAATGTGTAATGATAAAATTTGCGAGTTGATTAAAGTAACTTTAATTGAAACAAAAAATATCTAGATATTTTATATACACCCTAAATTTCGGCCAAGACAATTTTTGGAGGGTATATATTGTTTTGTTTCACTTTTAGGGTGTTAGGAGTTCATAAGTTACCAAATAAACATAATAGAGTTGAGAGAAAAAGGCTTGGAGGCTAAAGAAGAAAGCTTGGAAAAAATCATGTTTTTGTAAGTTTTTCTTTAAAGCTTTCAACGTAGAAAATGTTTCTAACATCCTTAGTTTCATCTTGTGTTGCTTTGATGTTGTCTCTTCACTTATAGTTTATGTTTTAATTGGTTATGAACTTGGAAGAAAGATGTATGCATGTTTAGTTTCAAAGTGAGCTTGAAATGGTTTCATAAGCTCTCTTTTGATTTTTAGAAAATCAAAGTTGCCATTCTAGAGTTAGTAAGCCACTCATTGGTGACCTAGAATTGTTCTAGAGTTGTTTCAAAGTGGTGAGGCTTGATTGGTGAAGTATTGAATGGATTAAAGTGTTGGATTTTGTAAATTTGGTGAAATTGGACAATTTGATGAAATGAAAAATTAGGATTCTTAACCCACTCCAAATTTGGGGCTTTTCATATATGTGATGTATTATGGTATGAATATGATGCATGTAAAATTTTAGGTTGATTGGATTTGATCTTGGCATGTTTTGAACTAAAGGGACCAAATTGCAATTAATTGAAAATTTTGGGTGGCTCGCGGCATTAGACTAAAAATTGGGGATTTGTGTGAAATCTGATTTTGATGCATTAGATGTGTTGAAAAATATTTTAGAAATGATTTAGAATCATCTAAAATTATATTTGATAATTTTTGGGCTAAAATAATCAATTTACAAAGTTTTGGGGCAATTCAGTAATTACCAAGAAATATGATCTCTTGTGTAATTTTTCAGAATTTGATAATTGGATAATTAAATAAATAATTTTATTTAATTGATCCAAGAAAAAATTTTGAAATCGGAAAATTTTGATTTTCCGCTATCCGCTGCGTTACCGATATTCCCCCTTAAAACCCCAACACTTGGGTGACTCCTCTGTGAATGCCTTTGGTGTTCATGTCCTCAATGAGAACTACGACCAATGTACTCTAGATCCCATTTTCATTGACGACAACGCCATCGCCACGGCCCCGTTGGCTCAACTGTTTCCTTCTTCTTCTGGTCTCCATTTTTCAGAGCCATTAAATATTTCCCATTGGTTCAATCCAATCCCATCCGCACATGGCCCTAACGGGACGCCGCATTTGAGACCTGGTTCCAACGTATGCTACTACATACAGACACACGTGCCTTTCTAGAGGAACATGGCTTCCTTTCTTTTATCAAACTTTCATTGGCCCTGCCTTCTTTTGACCGAAATATGTTTCCTACCTCCTTACTCTTTTGGTCCTCTGAATACAACGCCTTCATCTTCCCTGTTGGTCCTTTCACCATTACTCTTCGCGATATCAGCGCTCTTACTGGGTTGGCCCCTCTAGATGCGACCATCTTGGCCTGCACAAACTTTCGTTTCCTCCATCCTCCAATGGAATCTTCGTCCTACTCGGCTTTTCTCCGTACATATTCCAAATCGGCCGGTCCAGTCTCAATGTTGGAGCGAACGACCTTCCTTCACTATTGGCTTTGCAAATATATCATTTGCGCGCCTAGACAAAAACCCGTGGCGGGTTACCTTCTCATCTCTTTTGACCTTGCCAATGGTCGTCGTTTGGACCTCGCATCCTTCATGTTAGCCGCCATTTATCGGGGGTTGGCCGTTCTCCAAAAACAACTTCGGTCGGGGGCTTCACCAATTGCTTCTGGCCCTTTATGGCTCGTTCAACTTTGGCTCCGAGCCTATTTCCCTGTTTTCGGCACAATTGACTCAAATCATTCTTATCCTTGTGCCGGTCTTCTTTTCGCCCAACTTCGGCCATCCTCTCCCCTCCATCGCGCTACCTTCGAATATTTTTATACCCTCTTTCGAGTTCCCTTTTTTTTTCCTTTTTCCTTGAGCGACGGCCCTTCTTTTGTCCATGACGCCCCCGAGTCAGAAGAGAACGAATCAGGTCTTCGCATATGGCGCAAGTTTTTATGCAGTCGTGACCTGATTCATGACATCCTGACCGGGGCCAATGGCAAGGCCGGAGTGGAGGTGTATTCGCCCAACTTCGCTGCCCGTCAGCTTGGCCTCGTTCAAGGATGGCCTCTTCCATTCTTCCATACTCGCTCCGCTTTGTCGGACCGTTTTAAAGTCATTTCGGTCTCTGACATATAGCATTCATTGTCGGAGACTCGTTCTTTGTTTTCTTCATTTGTTATAGTTCCCTTTGCTCCTTGCACATCGGTCCATTTTTTCTTTGACCGTTTTTGGCCACCTGGCCGGGAGAGATTCTTTTCTTTGCCCTTTATGCGGGTATTTTCTGCCATCCCTTTTTCTTCCAGGTCTTCTGAGTCGGCGGGGTCAAAGAAACCGGCTGAGGCAGCAAACCAGAAGAAAATCAAACAGGCTAAAAGGAAACAACCTTCCCCCAGCCATAGCTCTGATTCAGACGTGCCGCTCGTACGTCGTCCTAAGGTACGATTTGAAACTCTTGTCCCTTTTTGTACGTCGGTCTGAGACAACCTGAGGTTTTATAAGTTTTTGTGTCTCGTGTAGGTGCTTAGATCAGAGCCACCTTCTGCCGTGTCTGAAACGACCCAAACTCCAGGGCCCGAAACTCCTATAGTCGAGGGTACATCTAAAGATGCTGATCCCAACGTGGTCCCGGTCGTTCAGCTTCCATCGGACGACTATGAAGCAGTCGAGGCTCCAATCGTGGAACAACCGTCAGAAGAGGGCGAGACAGCTGTTACCGGTGCGTCGTCCAGAGCCGACCCCCAAAGTACGGAGCCATGTATAGAATTTGGCCGATTGCGTCCAAGTGTTGAGGAAATTTCAAGGGACCATCCGTTATTCGAGTCCCCCTCTATGGACAATCCTGTGCCGATTGTACAGGACTCGGATGACGAGCCTGACGTGCCTGAACCTATTTGGCCGGATGCGAGCCACTTTGGCGTCATCTCAAACAGCTTTACCCCTTAGTGCGCAGAATAGCTGCCACAGGGCTTATGGGAAGTTATAGGGATGTTGACGGCCTTTTTAGTTTGGCCAAATTGGAGCTGTTAGAGGATGCCCGGTATATGTACAAAGACGATGTACTTCGTCGCATTTATGAAGAAGATGAGGTCGTTTATATTTCTGATTCTTCTGATTCTGATTCTCCTGCAGATGCTCAGCCTACAACTGCGCCGCAACAATCATCGCAACAGGCAGCATCCCCGGGCCCCTCAGCGCAACAAATTTCGGCATCTGGACAGCCGTCATCCTCGGCTCTTCTCTGTTTGCGCAATTTTCCGCTTGAAGATAGAAAAACGTGTAAGGTTCAAACCTCTTGAGACAAAGTCCCAGCAATGGGTGTTTGATTAAGTGAAAAGAAGCCTCAAGGGGCGCAAGCACACAAATTACAGTCCTAAGAATTATGAAACTAAGAAATGAAAAATAAAAATATGCTCGTTTGAGTCTTCATTTGATCGGGGCTTTTTCTCTTCACATAAGTGAGCCTTTTATAGTGGAATTTGTAAACTGCTGGGACGGTTTCAATCCTTAACTTCCCTGCAACTGCTTGGTCGTGCCTCCAACCGTTGAATTGTGCGCCATAACTGCTTGATCATGGAGGGAAACTGCCTAACTGTTGTAATCGTGGGGTCATGTGTTCGGTCGGTCTGAGTCCTCTGTCGTTCTAATTGCTGTTTCGGTCATTCTGAGTCCTGCGTCGTCCTAATCGCTGTGTCATATGGTTATCGTTCTTCTTTTCATCGCCCTGAATGCCTTCGTCTTTATTCCTTCGCTCTAGGACGATTTCGCTCTGGGGTGGATTTCTGTTGTCAATAGTAAGACATTGAATCCGCGACTCTCTGTCTTCACTCTAGGTTACTATGCTATTTTAATATATGAATTGATTAATTTAATTTATAGAGGATCAATTTGCACGTTAAAGTGACACATTTATCCTTCAATGTTATCCTTTTTTATGTTAGTGATTTAATACCAAAGATGGAAAATAAAATATTAAAAATTTATGAAAATGACCCAAGTGGTTAAAACAGTTTCTAAGAGGGACCAAAATCTATTTTTCCCATAATTTTAAAAATTTATAGTAATTATTGTGTTTCTTTATCATTTTTCTTAACAGGCAATGAGGTTTGATTTTGTTAATTCAAGGATCAATCTCATAACATCAAGAGACAGCAAGAACTTCCATTTTAACATATTTAAATACAAGCTCCAGAAAACAGTCCCAACACAGATGGTATCCACATAACAATTTCAAACAACATACAAATATCTTGAATTCATAAATATCAACAGGAGATGATTGTGTATCAATGGGTCTAGGATCCCAAAACATTAACATTTCAAATGTCAAGTGTGGCCCCTAGCTATGGAATCAACATTGGCAGCCTTGGAGGATCCCCAAATGAAGAACAAGTTAATGGAATTACATTGCAATATTGTAACCTTACAGGTACTTCAAATGGTCCCAGGATTAAAACTTGGGCCAAATCTTACCCAAGTATTGTCACCAATCTTACATTTGAACACATTAATGTTCAAAATATTTCCAATCCTATAGTCATTGATCAACAATATTGTCCATATGATCGCGGTTGTAAACATGTACTGTTTAAAGTTTTTTGTTTCTTCGTTTTGAATCTTTTTAACTAAAATACTGATTCCGCCATTGCTGACTCCGTAATATTTTGTTATTATATATTTTCAACTAATTTCACGGGTGAAGATTAGTGATGCGAAATTTAATAACATATAGGGAACGTCGAGCACGAAAGTAGCAATAGATTTGCAATGCACCAAAGTGAAAGTGAAACCATTGATAGGTCCCAATCAGTACAGCACAACAAACACAAAAAAATAAAGTATTCTTGTAGGCATTGCATTTTTACATGTGAAACCCGATGATGAGTCTCAGTTGGAGGCACTACCTTTTAAGTCACGGAAGTCGCGAGAAACGGATATCGGAGGGGAAATTCAGGATGAGTATGTTATCAGAGTCGTTTCACATGTTCACTGTTTTCGTTCGTGCTGCGTTCGTATATGCGTTTCGAAAGCCAGGCAGATTGCAGGTGTTCGTATTGCGTTCGAATTGGCGTTCGAACGGTGTCGATATTCCTGGTTTTGCTGTTAGCCCACCTGCACCCTAGCCTAGCCCAATCCAAAGAAATAATTAATGTATGTCACAAATTAAAATAATTAAAACATCAAAACACCTAGCCAAGCCCACCCACCTAACTAAGGCCCACACGCCCATAGCCTTTATACACACCCTAAATTAAATAATTATTAATTAAATTAAAACATTAACTAAATAAAATATTATTATATTAATTAAATAAATAAAATATTTACCAAACATAAAATAAGTATATGCCTAATTTAAACAAATCAAATATAATTATTCCTAACTAAATAAAATTATATACCAATCTAAAATATTGACTTCCTAATCTAACAAACTAAATGCCTAATCAACACCAATTAAAGATATCACCTTCCTAATTTGAATTAACCTTATCCCCCCTCAATCTTTGACTTTCCTTAAGACCAAATCCTAAATTGAATGCAAGATCCCTTCCTTGTGAGACAAGGACAAGCCCTAGCCCTTCTCTATATAAACAACCCCTCACCAAGACATGCACTCCCCTAGCTCATACACTACTCACACGCAAGTCACAGCAAGAAACCTTAAGACATCACACGCCAATCACAAGAAAGATAGCAAATCATTCCCTTCATCCTTACCCTCACATCACCGAAAATACAGTAGCCGTTCACACCCCCTAAAACCACCAAAACAACCCCTAATCACCACCGAAAATCAGCCCCATAAACCTCCACACATCACCAAAAATCACACCAAACACAGCAGCCCAAAATCACCTTAAAACAGCGGTAAACTACGTCAAAAATAGTAGCCTAAAACACCAAAAACAAGACCTGAAACAGTAAGCAGAAATACAGAGGAAACGGCAGCAAAACCACAAGGAAACAGCAGCAAAATGGAGTCGAAACAGTAGCTTGAGTGGCCGAACAGCGAAGGAAAAGGCAAACCAATGAACCCGAAAAGTTGCGGAGTTTTACCCCTTCCGATCTGCGTGAAACGCGAGTCCGAGAGACGGCTTTAAAGGTTAGACCTGAGGATACTTCCCACACTCATCTTCATTTGATTCTTGTCATTTATTTTGACTGTATTTTAATTCTTTGTTGAATATTGTTTGTATATGATGTGTGTTGTGGGTATTGGATGAATGGAAGAGTATCGTCTCTTGTGGTATATAGGATGGAAACCCAGACGTAATTTCCGTAGCCGAATCCGAATGGACGGTAGTGCGGTCTGTACTTGGGATACAACTCCACGTACCACTTGAGTAACGTCACCTTCTTTTGTTTCATGTTGGATTGATTTATCTATTTTTCGTTACTTGAATTCTGCATGTTGCTTATTTATGTATGATACAATCGAGTGCATGGGCTTATAGTGCGATGAAAGGTCCCCTAATTGGAGGGGTTAAAATCCTTCACCACGATGCTTTGCCGCACTGATTGATGTGTGTTCGGTTGAATGCAAGATATGTTCAATCGGGCATACTAAGTTCGATACGATTGTCTTTATTTTGTATGCATGATGCAATCGAGTGCATGGGCTTAGTAAGTGCGATGGAAGGTCCCCTAATTGGAGGGGTTAAAATCCTTTACCACGATGCTTTGCCGCGCCGGTTGATGTGTGTTCGGTTGAATACAAGATACGTTCAATCGGGCATACTACGTTTAATATTATTGCTTTTAATTCTTTGTATGCATGATTCAATCGAGCGCATGGGCTTAGTAAGTGCGATGTGAGATCCCCTATGGGGAGGGGTTAAACCCCTTTACCACGATGCTTTGCCGCGCCGGTTGATGTGTGTTCGGTTGAATGCAAGATACGTTTGATCGGACATACTGAGTTTGACATTGTCATCTTTATTCTTTGTGTCGCATGCATCAGGTCTGATTCCGTTCGAATGCGTTCTCGGACGCTACACGAACACGAACCTTCTGTTTACCGTTCGAACGCGTTCTCGAACGCTACGCGAACGCACACGCACTTTCTTAGTCTCATAATGCATCAGGTCTGGTTCCGTTCGAACGCGTTCTCAAACGCTATACGAACGCGAACCTTCTGTTTACCGTTCGAACGCGTTCTCGAACGCTACGTGAACGCACACGTACTTTCTTAGTCTTATCATGCATCAGGTCTGGTTCCGTTCGGACGCGTTATCAAACGCCATACGAATGCGAACCTTCTGTTTACCGTTCGAACGTGTTTACGAACGCTACACGAACGCGAACACACTGAACTGAGACATATTCATCACATGCCATGTATAATTGTTTCTTAGGTGATTTTTTATGAAACCCCCATATAGTCGTTCTTATTTTGTGCACGTCATAATGAAAAGCATGTTTGTTCCATTGGTTGCGTCATTTGCCTTAGTCTTGATTTAACGTATTACGATTCATATACCTATGTCATGATGACTTTAGGAGTATTATTTCTTGTGGTATATCGGATGGAAACCCAGACATAAATTCCGTAGCCGATTCCGAATGGACGGTAGTACGGTCTGTACTTAGTTTACAATTCCACGTATCACCTGGAAAAGTGCTCATATGTATGCTTGTATGGTTAATATGTATGCTTGTGTTTTCCGTGAACATGATATGCTAAATGAAATTGTATGTTCGTTGTTACTTTGAGGTATTTTCAAAGCATGCAATCTTAGATGTGAAATGTATGTGTAAGTTTCATTTTGTACATGTGAATTTAGAAGCATGATACTCTTGGAAATAAGTGCTACTTAAGCCTAATTAAATTATTACATAAATCCTTTCATCACAAGTGGCATGAATAAGGGACCATTCCGAACCCAACGGTTTGAGGTCTTCCCTTGCGAGGGGTGAGTGCGGCCTTAAATCTCATTTTCCCGGTTCACACCGGGTGGCGACTCCATTATTCTCCAGTTTAGTCCCCCGTGGCTACTCCGTACTCCCGACCGGGCCGCGAGACCGGGACAGCATGCGTCGCCCAGATTCCTGTGTTCCCACAGTCTGGCGACTCCACTGGGGATAGAGAATCGACCCCAAAATATTGTCTTGTAATGTTTGGATTTATGTTCTAATTGACCGTGTCTATAGTGGATAAAATGGGGGTTTAATCAAAGGCATTTTGAGGCTAGGTAATGGTTTGGTGTCTTCCTTCACTCACTACCTTTCTAGAAGGAAAAGCTGTGAAGGCACCTAGATAGCCATCTACTCGTAGCCTATTGTGATGGACTAATTTGGAGGACTCGTTGTTTATTCCTGACACCAAGCGATAAGAGCCTAAGAGGCTTGGGTATTTAAGTGAGCCTCGCTCCACCTTCCCTCTGGGGAATCTACAACGGGAAATCCATTTGACAGTCAGTCACACACCATAGCTCATTGGCTCGTACCTTAGTGTATAAAAAAGGGTGCGCTCACTTGGTTGCTCGAACCCTTGATTGGGGAGACCTAGTTGTGGGCCATCCTTCGCCGATGAGAGCCTTTGTCTACACTCTTGCGAACCCACCCATAGACCGGGTTTGTATGGTTAAAGTAACAATTATTTCTTTGAATATGTGCTTGTGGACCATCCTCATTTGGATGCAGTTGGACTATTGTCAGAAATGCGAACTTGCTGGGCCATTTAAACTGGGGCGAGTTCGTACCTTATGACCATTAGGCCCAAAGCTTCTGAAATGTTGATGGGCCATTCTGTAGAAATCATTGTTTTATGTTTGCATTATCTTTCTTTTATACTTGTGTTTGGGAACATCGTCGTTTGGATCTATTTGGACCATTTGTTCATGGGATATGGGCTTGTTGGGCCATTTAAACTGGGATAAGAACGTATTTTATGACGATTGGGCCAAAGGCTTCTAAGTGATTGATGGGCCACTTTGTGCTTGTGTTCGGAACATTACCATTTGGATTTAGTTGGGCTCCTTGCCATGAGATGTGAACTCGTTGGGCCATTTAAACTGGGACGAGTTCACTCCTATGACAGTTAGCCCAAAAGCTTCTAAAATGATAATGGGCTGATTTGTTTGAAGATTTTAGTTGATTCAATATGTTATATATGTTACATGCATCTCATGCACCTCATACATACATATGTCATGTTAACACCTTCTATGTCTCAAAAAGACATCATAGATACCGTTTGGGTTAGAGAAGGAACATGGCTCATTAAAAGAACAGTAACAGTCATGAGTGAATCTGGTAATGAGATATCCCGTATGGATCAGTTAGAGAATGGTCTCGCCAAGGTCACTGAACAGTTGCAAGCTTTGACTACTGCTGTGGCTGGTATAGCTGGGTCTCGTGCCGGGGTTAGTTCTGGGGATGTGAGGCGCGAGGAGCCTCCGAATGGGTTGGGGGATGATATCCCTACTTTTGATGATGACATGGCAGAGTATGCAACAGGCAGAGTGATTGGGTCTCGGGAAGAATTTCAGAAGCTTCGGGATCAGGTTGAAACAGTTACCCGCAAAATGAGGGGTAAACATGAAGAGTTGTTAGATTATGAGGCAATGACCTTTGGAGAACAGCTGCCAGCTCAGTTTAAAATGCCCGACATGACCAAATTAATGGGAATGGAGACCCGAGGGTCCATCTGCAGCAATATGTCTCAGTCATGAGTTCAATGGGCCTATCACAGCGCCAAGTCCAAAAGATGTTTGAGATGTCACTCGAGGGGGCACCTGTGGTTTGGTATCATAGCCTTGAGAAGAAGGTTAAGGAAGATTGGAAGGAACTAGCTGATGCTTTTCTGAAACAGTATGTTACAGACTTAGAGATTGATTTGTCACTTCGTGATTTGGAGAACACTAAGCAGAAGCCAGAAGAAAGCTTCAAGGAGTATGTAGACCGCTGGAGAAGCCAGCTTCTGAAAATGCAATCTTGGCCCTCTGAGAAAGACCAAATCAAAATGATCATCAAATGTACTAAGCCCTTTATTTATAGTAAGCTGATGAGGATGACTTCAATGATTGCTGATTTCCGACAGTTGAGGGAGACAGTTATGGATATTGAAGAAGAGGAGGCGAGAACAAGAAGTTTTATGGCCAGAATAGAAGGAATTTTGGGGGACATCCTGAAGCCAAGTCTTCCAGTACTGAGGTCACTGCCATCAGAAATAGACATTTCTCCAACTTGGGTAGACCTCTATCAAAGGTGTTTGAGAAATTGAAGATGCAAGGACTCCTGAAACCCTTGGAACCTAAACCACTCCCCTGTTAGGTTTATATCTAGGTCCCAAGATCAAACAAACAATGAAATCATGTGTGAATACATCAACGGAGGTAGCGGAATACTCACATCGATCGGTTGAGAGACGCGGCAAGAACCAAAACTTGAAAAACACCACTGTTTTGGGCGTGAACTGCAGTGAAGAAGTCCACTGTTTTGGCTTCAAATTTGGTCCTTCGTCAAGCTCCAAGCTTCATCGAACGGATCCCGCCTCATGGGTGAACCTCCCTAACACCTTCGCAAGTCTCGTAAGTGTGCTAGCACTTGTGTTTTGCCAAAAAAACACACTCATTGCCTCCCTAGAAGCTCACGGCAGTGAGCTGTGAAGAAGAAGGAGATGAAGCCCTTTTGGGCGTGAGATGTGAGAGAGAATTGGAGGAGAGAAATTGTGTAATTGGTTAGTAAAAGATTTTCCAAAAACCTTTATATATTTTCCAAGAAAATACATTAAACAATTACCAAATAATTTATAAAATAATCAAAAGGTAAATGTCTCACCAACTTACACTATTTCACCAAAACACATCACTATTCATTTTCACTTTATTAAAGTGACATGTCTTGCAATCAGTCAATCACATCAATCAATCACATCACTCAAAGTGACTTTTGATTTGACGCTTGATGTGACGAATGATTTGACGCTTGATGTGACTTGCGTCGCCGCACTCGAATTCAAAATATGAATGCGCTCGCAATCACACTCGGGCTCGGGTTCGCTAATTCTCAATTAGCGATTTTTCCGTCGCGTCGTAATTAAATGATTACGCCTAGCGAATTCACTATTCACGTCGCTAATGAATTAATTCTAAATTAATTCGTTCGCCCGAATTAAAATCTAATTTTAATTCCGCGTCGAAATCTAATTTCATTTAATATATCGAATATATTAATTTACCGATTAATCCAAATTAATCATTCTCTCTCTTTAGACGATATTTTATCCCAGATAAAATATCTCCGTAATTAATCCTAGATTAATTTTCTCTTTCTTCTATATAATCCCAGATTATTAATGAGTGCGAGTTATGCGTCATCGGTGCATTATCAGGAAGCGACCCATGAGATCCCCGGATAAGTCGGCAGTAAATACGGTCGTCGAAGTATCCGAATCACGTACGTACCAAGTACTACGTTCTACCAATTTACGAGACAAGATCGGCTTCTAGCAAAGCACGAAGTCTACCCAATTCTCCGGTCATATTCATCTAAGAATATTTAAGATCTATATCAGCGTAGTATACCAAGTATTGTGTATATCGGCCCAGTATCGGATAGTCACGTGCTAGGGCTGGGGCTGGATAAGTGTCTGCCCCGTCCGAAGCACATGTCGGATGTCTGGTAACTAGTCTCTATAATCGGATATACATGACCTTGTCATAATATCCCGATGTCCGGCCAGCACTTAAGAGCACTAATACCGTATCCTGCGTGACATCATCTCCACTATGACTGGAGTGATACTTCCGTCTTGACATCACACCCAATACTCTATGATTCTCAATATACCCAGCATTGGCGTACACAGAACCGGTTAGAGTCCTAGACGACCTCAACTAAAGTATATTGATTGTCATAAGCATTAGCAGTGCAAGTCTCAGATTAAGACCATACACACCTACCCTGATGTCGGACTCCCATAGACACATAGTCATAATACTAATGGGATTCCGAGGGGTCTATCCAGAGCGAAGCTGTTTCCCGTACCATCGGTGAAACAAAACCTCCTATCGCACTTGCATAAGTATCCAATACTTATATATATGAGAACTATGTCGTTGTGCCCTCACAACGCGCACACGTGCAATACTAGCCTATTCCGCATTATCGATGTCCAGTCTCAATAATACTCCAGCTAGGGATATTTAATGATTAATCCTTCGTGGACTGATACTGTCTCATATCATTCTCAATCCAGGAACTAATCATAGGGACCTCTCTTCATTTATATATCTAAGGTGATCTAATCACAAATGATGAGAGTGCAATTTCCTTGTCACATAGTTAATTTGTACAACAACACTATGATCTGTACAAATAGTGACGCCATGGGTCATATTATCCAACATCCCCAGCCCTGTGCCGCACTACCTTGACTTGAACTTATTCTGTTATTTTCACCAGCAAAAGGGTCACGAAACCGACAACTGCCCTCGCCTTAGGCATGAGATCCAAGACCTGATTGACACCCACAAAATACCTGACCCAGAAAGAGAGTAACCCAGCACACACAGGAATCCTCTACCAAATTACCACTCCGTCCCACCACCATGATCAACTTTGGCTTGCCTGAAACCTTTGTCCTCCAAACCCTCAACCACCAAGCTTCTCACATGGGGATAAATGATAATAACAATGAAGAACCAGAAGCTGAGGAAGAAGGCACTGCTGTTTCTCCAAGTTTATCTTGCATTTTTAATAAAGACATTGATTTTTTTGCTTGTTCGAACCTTTTCTCAACAATAATAAAGAAGTTCACTTCACTTACTTGCCTGAATCTCCACTTCTCAACTTACAACATGAGTGCATGTGACAAAAGCATTCAATCTTGGTACTATGATACTCAGAACGTAGGGAATCCTCAGAAGAAGCAAGCAGAAAAGATAAGTTGGCCATTCAGAAATGGGGAAATGAAGACAGTGAGACTTTTAGACTTGGAAATGAAATGAGTTCACAGAACCAATTAGTGTAGACAGATTGAAGCAGTACTTTGCCTAAGGAAGAGAAGACCGAGCTGTCACTAAGGGAATTGACCGAAGACCTAACCCAACGGGATAGGAAAGTCATGCATACATGCATACACGTAACACATTTTGCATCCTTTTGTGTTTATATTAACAGGTTCCGAAGAAAGAAATTGAGAAAGCAGCAAAGGCAAGCTAGTCAGAAACAGCAACAGTACAATTTCAGGAACGAATCCAGAGAATGAATCTCTCAAGAATTTGGAATGAATCCAGGGAATGAATCTCTCAAGAATTTGGAATGAATCCAAGGAATGAATCTCTTAGAATTTGGAATGAATCCAGGGAATGAATCTCTCAGAATTTGGAATGAATCCGGGGAATGAATCTCTCAGAATTTGGAATGAATCTCTCAAGAATTTGGAATGAATCCAAGGAATGAATCTCTTAGAATTTGGAAGGAATCCAGGGAATGAATCTCTCAGAATTTGGAATGAATCCGGGGAATGAATCTCTCAGAATTTGGAACGAATCTCTCAAGAATTTGGAATGAATCCAAGGAATGAATCTCTTAGAATTTGGAAGGAATCCAGGGAATGAGTCTCTCAGAATTTGGAATGAATCCGGGGAATGAATCTCTCAGAATTGGAACGAATCTCTCAGAATTCTGGAATGAATCTAGGATTGAATCCTAGGGTCGGGGCCCACACCATCAGAGTTTAGGAATGAATCCAGGAAGGAATCTAGGAATGAATCCTAAAGCCGAGGCCCACATCATCAGTTTTTTTTGGAATGAATCCTAGCCCGCACCGTCAGAATTTGGAATGAATCCAGGAATGAATCTTAGGGCGAGGCCCATGCCAGCTTGGGGGGCGAGGCCCACATCATTTCAGCTTGGGGGGCGAAGCCCATATCGGCTTGGGAGCGAGGCTCCACACTATATCAGCTTGGAGGGGCGAAGCCCATATCAGCTTGAGGGCGAGGCCCACATCGTCAGCAGTTTTGGGGACGCATCCCAGGATCGAGGTCCACCGCAGCACCAACTCAGCTCGAGGCAGCAGACGAGCCAGGTAAGTGAAAATGCATTGCATAATTTTGATAGGATTGTTCAAAGTCACACACTGCACAAGTCCCATCAAAGTGAGGGGCGACTATAGGCATTGCATTTTTACATGTGAAACCCGATGATGAGTCTCAGTTGGAGGCACTACCTTTTAAGTCACGGAAGTCGTGAGAAACGGATATCGGAAGGGGAAATTCAGGATGAGTATGTTATCAGAGTCGTTTCACATGTTCACTGTTTTCGTTCGTGCTGCGTTCGTATATGCGTTTGAACGCCAGGCAGATTGCGGGTGTTCGTATTGCGTTCGAATTGGCGTTCAAACGGTGTCGGTATTCCTGGTTTTGCTGTTAGCCCACCTGCACCCTAGCCTAGCCCAATCCAAAGAAATAATTAATGTATGTCACAAATTAAAATAATTAAAACATCAAAACACCTAGCCAAGCCCACCCACCTAACTAAGGCCCACACGCCCATAGCCTTTAATACACACCCAAAATTAAATAATTATTAATTAAATTAAAACATTAACTAAATAAAATATTAATTATTTTAATTAAATAATTAAAATATTTACCAAACATAAAATAAGTATATGCCTAATTTAAACAAATCAAATATAATTATTCCTAACTAAATAAAATTATATACCAATCTAAAATATTGACTTCCTAATCTAACAAACTAAATGCCTAATCAACACCAATTAAAGATATCACCTTCCTAATTTGAATTAACCTTGTCCCCCCTCAATCTTTGACTTTCCTTAAGACCAAATCCTAAATTGAATGCAAGATCCCTTCCTTGTGAGACAAGGACAATCCATAGCCCTTCTCTATATAAACAACCCCTCACCAAGACATGCACTCCCCTAGCTCATACACTACTCACACGCAATTCACAGCAAGAAACCTTAAGACATCACACGCCAATCACAAGAAAGATAGCAAATCATTCCCTTCATCCTTACCCTCACATCACCGAAAATACAGTAGCCGTTCACACCCCATACAACCACCAAAACAACCCCTAATCACCACCGAAAATCAGCCCCATAAACCTCCACACATCACCGAAAATCACACCAAACACAGCAGCCCAAAATCACCTTAAAACAGCGGTAAACTACGTCAAAAATAGTAGCCTAAAACACCAAAACCAAGACCTGAAATAGTAAGCAGAAAATACAGAGGAAACGGCAGCAAAACCACAAGGAGCAGCAGCAAAACGGAGTCGAAACAGTAGCTTGAGTGGCCGAACAGGGATGGAAAAGGTAAACCAGTGAACCAGAAAAGTTGCGGAGTTTTACCCCTTCCGATCTGCGTGAAACGCGAGTCCGAGAGACGGCTTAAAAGGTTAGACCTAAGGGGTTAAAATCCTTTACCACGATGCTTTGCCGCGCCGGTTGATGTGTGTTCGGTTGAATACAAGATACGTTCAATCGGGCATACTACGTTTAATATTATTGCTTTTAATTCTTTGTATGCATGATTCAATCGAGCGCATGGGCTTAGTAATTGCGATGTGAGATCCTCTATGGGGAGGGGTTAAACCCCTTTACCACGATGCTTTGCCGCGCCGGTTGATGTGTGTTCGGTTGAATGCAAGATACGTTTGATCGGACATACTGAGCTTGACATTGTCATCTTTATTCTTTGTGTCGCATGCATCAGGTCTGATTCCGTTCGAATGCGTTCTCGGACGCTACATGAACGCGAACCTTCTGTTTACCGTTCGAACGCGTTCTCGAACGCTACGCGAACGCACACGCACTTTCTTAGTCTCATAATGCATCAGGTCTGGTTCCGTTTGAACGCGTTCTCGAACGCTATACGAACACGAACCTTCTGTTTACCGTTCGAATGCGTTCTCGAACGCTACGTGAACGCACACGTACTTTCTTAGTCTTATCATGCATCAGGTCTGGTTCCGTTCGAACGCGTTATCAAATGCCATACGAACGCGAACCTTCTGTTTACCGTTCGAACGCGTTTACGAATCCTACACGAACGCGAACACACTGAACTGAGACATATTCATCACATGCCATGTATAATTGTTTCTTAGGTGATTTTTTATGAAACCCACATATAGTCGTTCTTATCTTTGTGCACATCATAATGAAAAACATGTTTGTTCCATTGGTTGCGTCATTTGCCTTAGTCTTGATTTAACGTATTACGATTCATATACCTATGTCATGATGACTTTAGGAGTATTATTTCTTGTGGTATATCGGATGGAAACCCAGACATAAATTCCGTAGCCGATTCTGAATGGACGGTAGTACGGTCTGTACTTGCGATACAATTCCACGCATCACTTGGAAAAGTGCTCATATGTATGCTTGTATGGTTAGTATGTATGCTTGTGTTTTCCGTGAACATGATATGCTAAATGAAATTGTATGTTCGTTGTTACTTTGAGGTATTTTCAAGCATGCAATCTTAGATGTGAAATGTATGTGTAAGTTTCATTTTATACATGTGAATTTAGAAGCATGATACTCTTGGAAATAAGTGCTACTTAAGCCTAATTAAATTATTACATAAATCCTTTCATCACAAGTGGCATGAGTAATGGACCATTCCAAACCCAACGGTTTGAGGTCTTCCCTTGCGAGGGGTGAGTACGGTCTTAAATCTCATTTTCCCGGTTCACACCGGGTGGCGACTCCATTATTCTCCGGTTTAGTCCCCCGTGGCTACTCCGTACTCCCGACCGGCCGCGAGCCCGGGACAGCATGCGTCGTCCAGATTCCTGTGTTCCCATAATTCTCTTTGGGTGAGAATGAACCACAAATTCATTAATTTCTCTCTTTTTTTCCATTCTCTTCTTTCCAAATTAATACATCAAAGAAACAACTGAAATGAAGCTAATGGTGTCCGATTCTATAGAAGACCCATTCTGCCACTACCCATGAATGGAAATCGTGCGAATAACTGCCCTAAAACAAAACTAAACCAGCAAATACAATAAAAGAAAATGAACAGCAAATACAATAAATGAAAGTGGGCTTGGCTTCTAGACATAGACGACATCAGTCCATATAACATCAGTCCATATAGCGTGAGTTGGGCCTCGGGGTCCGATAGGATCTTCAGGGCTTATTATTGCCCACTCCAGGAAGAGGATGCTTGTCCTCAAGCATCAGATGAGGAAACTGGTGGCGAAGGATATCTGTGGGCTCCCAGGTAGCCTCCTCGTGGGGTAGATGCTGCTAATGCACCAGGCTTTCTTCCATGAAGGTGTCTCCATGCTTAAACCAGCGTGTATCAAGTAACTGTTGAGGTTCAAGGGTTCTGACGCCATCATCTGTAAGTGGAGGGAAGTCAAGTGGAGTTGTAGTCGGAGTGTCATTGTATGGTTTAAGCAAAGAGATATGAAACACATGGTGAATTCGAGCTGTAGGTGGCAATTGCAGGCGATATGCTATTACTCCGATCTTCTCCAAAATAGAATAGGGTCCATAGTAGCGGCTGGATAATTTTTGATGAGCCCGTTTGATGACTGTTTGTTGTCGATAGGGATGGAGTTTTAATAGGACTTGATCGCCAATTTCGAAGTGGATATCTCTTCGCATGGAGTCGGCTTGTTGCTTCATTCGGTTCATGGACATCTCTAAATTAAGCTTGAGTTGGTGAAATAGCTCGTCACGATGCAGGAGCGTTTGATCCATTTCATGGACTGGGGAAAAGCCTATTGAATAAGCTGGGATAAGTGGTGGGGGGCGGTCATAAAGAGCTTGGTAAGGTGTCATTTTGGTTGAGGCGTGGTAGGTGGTATTGTACCAATACTCCACCCAAGCGAGATAAGTACTCCATTTTCGTGGCCATTGGTGAACGAAACAACGTAAATATTATTCAACACAGCGGTTAACAACTTCCGTTTGGTCGTCTGTTTGTGGATGGTAAGCTGAACTGAGTATGAGTTTGGAGCCAGAGAGTTTGAAGAACTTTTGCCAGAACTTGCTAATGAAGATTGGGTCGCGATCACTGATAATGGAGCGTGGCATTCCATGGAGTTTGACGACCCCCTCAATGAAGTTTTCTGCAACAACTTTGGCCGTAAATGGGTAAGTTAAGGGAATAAAGTGGGCAAACTTACTGAGCCTATCGACGACCACCAGAATGGTGTCTTTGCCATGAGAAGTGAGCAGTCATTCAATGAAATCGAGAGTGATGTCCTCCCAAACCTGTGCAGGAATTGGTAAGGGTTGTAATAATCCCGCCGGTGCCGTGGTCTCTGGTTTATTGCGTTGACATACCTCACATTTCTGGACATACTCTTGAATAGCTTTACGCATCTTTGGCCAACAAAATTATTACTGCAATCTTTTGTAAGTTTCGAAGGATACCCGAGTGCCCTCAAACTTTAGAATCGTGAACTTCGTACAACAATTTGATCCTTAAGGAGTGATCAGTAGGTACCACAACCTTCCCTTTGTAAAGTAGCAAACCATCACCAGCCTTTTTTCCCAAAAACTGTACGTAGGAATCTGATTTAAAGGCCTCGCGGATCTGCTTCCAAATATCCACTTCTGAAAAATGAAGAGCAGCCAATAATGGGCTCTCTTGCCGCCTAGATAAAGCATCTGCTACAAGGTTGTCACGACCCGATCGGAAGATGATTTCATAATCGTACCCCAGTAATTTAGCCACCCATTTTTGCTGTGCCGGGGTTGCAACACACTGATCTAAGAAAAATTTGAGGCTTCATTGGTCGATTTTGATGTAGAATTTGCGACCTAATAAATATGGTCTCCACAATCGTATTGCTTCCACGATGGCAAGCATTTCTTTTGCATATATTGACCAAGTCTGCTTAGTGATTCCCAAGGCTCGACTCATATAGGCAATTGGTCTATGTTGTTGAGTTAGAACAGCACCAATTTCATTCCCCGATGCATCCGTTTCGATGGTGAAAGGTTTGGTAAAATTTGGCATGGCTAGTGTGAGGGTTGATGTCATTGCGTGTTTCAAAGCCAAGAAAGCTGCTGCTGCTTCTTCATTCCATTGGAACTTCCCTTTTTGAGGAGGTTAGTTAATGGTCGAGCTATTAATCCATACCATGGAACAAACTTACAATAGTAGCCAGTGAGACATAAGAATCCACGGAGCTCGGTAATGTTGGAGGGTTTTTGCCAAGCAACTATGGCTTCAATTTTCTTTTCATCAACTTTAACTCCACGATGTGTAATTATATGGCCCAAATACTCTAGCTCTTGTTTTCCGAATGCCCATTTGCTCATCTTAACATAGAATTGGTGTTTCTGGAGTATGGCTAATGTAAGTTGGACGTGCTCCAAGTGCTGCTCCCATGTCAGACTGTAAATTAAAATATCATCAAAAAATTCCAGGATGAACTTCCGTAAATACGGTCGAAAAATTGAATTCATTATTGCTTGGAAGGTAGATGGTGCGTTGCACAGCCCAAATGGAATAACCAAGTACTCATAGTGGCCATTGTGAGTGCAGAAAACGGTTTTAGGAATTTCAGGTGGGCTGACTCGTATTTGGTTGTATCCTGCCTTGAGATCCAACTTAGTAAAAAATACAGCTCCGTATAACTCATCCAACATATCATCTACTGTTGGAATTGGGAAACGATCCTTTACGGTGGCAGCGTTTAATGCTCGATAGTCTGTGCAAAATCGCCATGTGACGTTTTTTTCTTTACTAGCAGTGCTGGAGAAGAAAATGGATTGGTGCTTGGTCTAATCAACCCTGCATTGAGCATGTATTGAACCTGATTTTCAATCTCAGTTTTCTGGAAATATGCGTACCTATATGGCCTCACATTGATAACTTCGTTTCTGTATTTGAGTGATATTTTATGATTAACTTCACGTGCTGGTGGTAAGCTGGTAGGCTCGGCAAAGACATATGAATATTCCTCCAATAATGCCTGCATATCCGATGAGAGTTCCTCATTGTTCTGATGTCATTCGAGCTGAAAATATAAAGCAAACATAACTTGTCGTTGTCGAAATTCCTTAGTGAAGCCCTGCAATGTTGAGCCTTGGATCGGTGGAATTTCAATCCCCTGGAGTTTCTTAGGTTGTTGCTCCCAGATAAAGTCCATAGTTCGCTTTTTCCAGTCACAAACTACGGAACCCAATGTCTCCAACCACTGAATGCCTAGCACCATATCTAAACTATTTAGGGGCACAAAAAAGAAATCGAGGTGGAAATCAATGCATTGTAAATTGACTGTAAGCTTATCATATTTCCCCTTACAAGATAATCTTTCCCCATTGATAACTCTGACAGTAAACGGTGTTGTGGGCTTCACGGGTAATCGAAGCGTTTCGGCTACTCGATCACTGATGAAATTATGAGTGGATCCACTATAGATTACGTCAACCACCTCATGTGCTCCAATAATTGCCTTAATTCGCATCGTTCTCGGTACAATCCATCCAGTTAGTGCATATAGAGTGATCTCGGGCTCCTTTCTGTTGTCATCTTCCCCAATCTCGGATGTTTCCCTTCTCGTGTTTACCCCTCCCATTTCCTCTGGCGTTTCATCTTCTTGTATACATCCCTCTAGGAGCATCAATTGTGGTGCTTGACACTTGTGTCCAGGGGTGAACCTTTCATTGCAGTTGAAACATAACCCTTGAGCTCTACGTTTCTGCATCTCATCTCATTACAACCTTTTGATTACCGCTTGTGGGGAACCCATGGGAGGAGTGGTGTTACTTACAGGAACAGAAGCTCGTAAGGTATTTGGCCGTGTGAATCGCCTCTGTCTCGCAAACTGATCGTCCCTTATTTTTACCAAACTAACTGCCTCTTTCGCAGATTGAGGCTTCAAGCCTCCAATGAATGTTCTCACGAGAGCCTTTTGGATCCATCCACGAACTATATTCCCAAGCCGTTCGAATTCCCGTTGATAGTCTCACAATGTTTCCGTCTGTCTCACTCGGGATAGTGCTTCGTCGAAGTCTTCAGAATCAGGGGGCCCAAATCGAGCCCTCACTTCGTCTTCGAAGGCTTCCCACGAGATAATTCACTGTCCTTCAGCGCGTGCTTTTCGAAACCACTGCCACCATTGATTCGCCTCGCCTTCGAGATGGAATGAAGCTAGACGCACCTTTTGATCTTCGGCCATCTCTTGAAACTCAAAGAACTGGTCCACGCGATTGAGCCATTCCGTCGAGTCATCTCCAGAAAATGTCGGGAATTCCAACTTTGCAAACTTGGAAGAAAATGGCTGAATGTTTTCACTGGTATCTCGGTCGGTTCGGTGGGATCCTTCATGCTGGCAATTATTATGGCTGGGTGGTCCTCTGCTTGAAATGAATGCTTCAGATAGTCTTGCAATGGTTTCTTCTAGTCGTTGGATCTTGTCAGTGATTCCCACCTCCATTCGTTGCATTCCATCTTGAACTCTTCCAAGCCCCTCCTCTAGAAGCTCGATCCGTTCTTTGTTTGTCGTCATGAACCTACTCTGATACTAATGATAGGTCCCAATCAGTACAGCACAACAAACACAAAAAAATAAAGTATTCTCTTTGGGTGAGAATGAACCACAAATTCATTAATTTCTCTCCTTTTTTCCATTCTCTTCTTTCCAAATTAATACATCAAAGAAACAACTGAAATGAAGCTAATGGTGTCCGATTCTGCAGGAGACCCATTCTGCCACTACCCATGAATGGCAATCGTGCGACTAACTGCCCTAAAACAAAAGTAAACCAGCAAATACAATAAAAGAAAATGAACAACAAATACAATAAATGAAAATGGGCTTGGCTTCTAGACATAGACGACACCAGTCCATATAACATCAGTCCATATAGCGTGAGTTGGGCCTCGGGGTCCGATAGGATCTTCTGGGCTTATCAACCATGTGATAAAATTGAGCTAAGGGATATTAATATGGCTTTTCATGGAGCTGCTTATGGCAGACAAAATCCTCCCTCATGCATATAAAAAAGATTAATTCTTCAACTTTGTTTCCCATCTCATTCAATTTCCCTTGATTGCTTGAGGAGATTTATAAAGTAATTATGAACAATTTATGCAAGCAAAAGTATATCTAGCGAATGAAAATTTTGATTTTAGTTTTGGATTATGCATGTTTAATTGAGATAAATATTCTCTCTTGATCAATTTTGAGCTTTTATTTGAATAAATATGTTGACGGCTGATTTTGGTCTCAGGGGCAATAAGGGTTTTTTACTCCCGAGACAATCATCCCCCAACTGTGAATTTATTTTGTTTATGGGAAACCAAAAGTAAACTTGGCAAAAGATAAGTAAATTCACCAATCAACAAAGAGATTTAACGTGGTTTGGCGGATCAGATCCAACCTACATCCACGGGCACAGAACGGACGATGTTTTATTACCGAAATATGTTTCTCTGATCTGTTTTGTGTTTACAAGTCTAATTCTCTCTTTGCTCTCTTCTCAACTCTCCATGCTCTCAATGCTCTCAATCCCTTTTACAAGCACGCTTTCCCCTCATATTTATAATAACAAAGAAACAGTTTTCCTTTTCCTATAAGAATTCCTAGTCGAAACTACATTCACTTCCCATATCCTATTAGGACACTGACTCATTCAATTCCCATATCCTATTAGGACACTGACTTATCAACCTTTCCCCATGAAAGTAGGATAACTTATCTTCTTATCCGTAAGAATATGATGTCTTATCTTCTGGATCATATCCCGCCATATTCCCGGTCTTCATGAGGTCGGTCATGATGGTCTTTTGAACTGAGAATGTTGTTGTCGATCTGATAATGCTCGGTCATCCGATCTTATGTGGTCAGGTTACAGATCATAAGTGCTCGGCCCCTAACTCATGTGGTCGGGTCGGTATTAATGATCTCGGTCAACAAGGGAGTTTACCCTTTTTACCTCTGTCGTATTGCTTAAATATCATAGGACCTGAAAATACCACCAACATCTGTCCTCTAGTTCTTGGTTCCAACAAGTGTACGAGTTGGTGCCGGAAACTATATAAAAGAGTGGTACGGCTGATGAACTGGTGGCCGATCTTCGAAGGAGAAAATTCATCGGCCTACACTTATCTCATCCTCGGTCTAACTCAGGTGTTCGGCCTGTCTTTCTTTCTACCGAAGTGAAATTCCTTTATTGCCCTTCTGTAAACCGCCCCTCGAGACGCGCAACTGTCACATCCTCTAAAATGCCCGTCGGATCACTTCTAGGGTTTAACGGGAGCCTGCCACTTGTCAACCATCCGTCGTTCTCCCGTCAAAAAGCAAAACAATCCGACCGCCATTGCCAACTTAAAAGACGCCCAATCTCAGCCGCCCATCTAATTCTGAAAGATCATTTAAAAAAACGACACGTGGTGTATATCTAATGCTTTCGTTCAATCCAACGGCCACAAGTGCACCGAACAGACTATAACAAAATGGAGTAAAACACTGTTGCCTTCTTTCACGAACTCTTCGAATTTCCCCAACCGCGAGAACTCCTCTTTCCAATCTGTGCTCAGTGAACTCAAAGAACGACCAGACCGCACCGAGCAATCTGCAACCTTTCTAAAAGAAACAAGTAAGTCTTCTGGACGACCTTCCTGCTTTGCTTTTCATGAGTTGCGAATCCTGCTCTCTTTTTTTTGTGTGTTTTGGCTTTGTGTTGCTAGGGAGAGATTTATGGCTTGATCGATGTTGTTAGGGCATTTAGAACCCACAAGTTTAGTTTTCCCGGAACCCTAGGGTAATTGTGAAATCCCTGGCCGTTTTAGAAATTAGCTATAGACTTACCTCCTCCCCCTTTTTTATTTCTCGGATGTCAGGGATGTCTGACAACAGGTCTTCCTCTGCAAACCCTGCTAGACCTCCGACCCCCCTGTTGAAGAGCTCTCCTCGAGCTCAGGGGCGCCAAGCATAGAGGACCTCGATACTACCCCCACCCCTTTCGAAATTGAACAAGATATTTACCATCAGAGAATTCCTCGGAAGGACCCAGGGCCCGGTGATTTCGACTGCTCGGCTTTGGACATGGACCGTCCTTCCAAGATAACTGAAGACGACCTAGTACTGCTCCGGAAGCGATAGGACATTCCGATAGATATCACTCTTGAAGTCCCGGGGCCAATGGATCGTGCTAGTCAACCCGATGAGGGCTCGGTGGCTCTTCTCCCGGATTTCTTTGAGTGTGGACTTCGGCTGCCAATTCAACGTTATTTCGCCTGGATACTGGCTGAGATGGAGGTCGCCCCGTGCCAATTAAGCCTGAATAGCTGGAGGATTTTGGTCGGGCTATATGTGATTTGGAGTCGGGGGGGGCTCGGCGAACCCTGCCTCGAAGAAGCGAAGAGGTTGTATCGACTGAAGGCCAACCCAAGAACACACCATGGTTGGTACTACCTTTCTGCCTATGCTGACTCGCAAACATTGTCGGTAAACTCCACTACTCCAACAAAAACTTCAAATATTTATGGCTCTGGGCCACAAGAGATTGGGGATGAGTCCTGAGATCCTATTAAGAGGAGATTTCAGTCCCGGATATCTTCAGAGCTGGAGGTTAGGAATCTAACCCTTAGTGTTCCTGCTCTTGATTTTATGATAGGTTTCTGACTTCTCTGACTCTTCCCAGCTTGTTGGAGGGACGCTCCCAAAGTCTCTCATCAGGTCCGGGCGCGGGTGTGCTGGGCTCGGCGGTACGCCGACCATTAGAAGAAGTTAGTTAATGACGAGCCCTTTGTTGAGTCGGGCCTCATTCGGATCGTTCCTCTGAAGGTCCCGGGGCGGATAGGTAGGCTTCACTAACCCTCTAACCAATCCCCTTGTGTGTTTAGCATGATGATGATTTGAATTTGCTCAGATTCTGGACTGACCACTCTTTTTGCCTTTGTTTTTTTGCAGGTATGTCAAGAAGGCCAAAATACCTTCACCAGCTCGCTGGCGCAACAAAGAAAACCGGCCAGATTGGGGCCGAGCCTTCTCGGAAACGACCAGCGACTGTTGAGGCCAGAAAAGTGACTAAAGAGGCTGCCCCATCAGCTACCCAAAGCTTATATCCCCCTTCCAGGGCATCGCCAACAGTCTCCGCCCGACCCGCCAGCCCATCAAAACCTACCAAAAAAAGGAGGCGTCCGTTCGGGGCGGAGGAAGTCGAGCTGACTCATGAGGTGGAGGAGGAATGGGTCCTGAGCAAGAGGCAGCCTGTTCAGAAAGAGAAGAAAGTGCCGGAGGGTTCCTTCAAAAAACAGAAAGGCGCCGTGATTCTTGGCGTAGAAGACCTTGGTCAAGACATCAGGGAGGCCACTTCTCACCTGGTGCCGGCAATCAACGAATTGGCCGAAGCGGTCCCTCCGGCAAAGATTCCGAGATATGAAGATCTCTCTCCTGAGGATGTAGTTACATTGTTATGCTCTCAGATGGCCAAGATAGCCACACTTCCCTTATTCCCACTGTGAGTTCATAACTTAGTTTGATTTCTGATTTTATGTTTCTTATCGGCAGACGACCTACCTGGCGGCCAAGAACAAGGATCTCCTCCTAAGCCTTTTATCCGAGGGTGGCCAAGCCCAGAGGCTCAAGAACCGACTTACTGAAATGGAGGCCGAGCTGGCCCGTAAAGAAGAAAACATAAAAAATCTGGAGCTGGCTGCCGTTGAGGCCCATACCACAAATAAAGCTCTTAAGGTCGCCGCCTCTCTAGAGAGGAAAAATGTTGATGCTGCCAAGAAAGACTTGGAGGCTGCCCAGGCCGACAACATGATCCTACATGTGGAAGTGCGCAGCGTTGAGTCCAAGCTGATGGCCAAAGATGAAGAGCTGGTACGGGCCCAGGACGAGCTTAGGAGGATGGAAGCTGAACTGGAGGCCGAGAGACGCAATCCGTCTTGACTCTTGATGGGGTCGGGGATTGCACTGAGATTATTCTGATGGTGTTGCCCGACCTGGATATGAGGCCTATCCATGCGGCCATTCGCTTTTGCAAAGGGGACATCTCAGAAGAGGAGTTTAAAAAATGGCTACCTTCTTCTCCCGAAGAGGTGATGGATCCCGATCCTATTTCGATCTCCCAGGTTCCTGAAGAGGATCGACCTGAGGCTCCTGCTCTTGAAGAGAATCGACCTGAGGCTCCTGCTCCGGCCCCTGAAGCCATAATTGTCGGGACCTCTCAGGCCGTCAATGTGGAAGCCACCGTCATTCCTCCCGAGGTCGAGCCAATCCATCTGCTACTCGAGCCTATCGAGGAAGAACCAACTGCCCCTGCGCGGGCTGATTTGTAAGGGGTAACCCGAACGGGGCCTCGTGTAATTCTGAACAAACTTTATTCCCCTTTGTAATAACTCTTTTCACGATCATATTTATGTGAATATTTTAATATATTTCTATTCCACTTTTCTTTTTGGTCCTTCATAGCTTGCTCCAATTGCTTTCCCCAGAACGACCACTCGAGGCCCGACTCCGAGCCAGGAGAAACACTTTTCACTGGGGGAATGTTACGTTCCCTTGTCTGAAAACACAGACTCGGTGGGACGTAACCCGACCCCGAGCTGAGAGAAACACTTGGCACTGAGGGAAAGTTATGTCCCCAGTCCGAGAAGACAGACTCGGTGGGACATAACCCGACCCCGAGCTGAGAAAAATACTTTTCACTGGGGGAATTTTACGTCCCCAGTCCAAAAGGCTGACTCGGTGGGACATAACCCAACCCCGAGCTGAGAGAAACACTTGGCTCTGGGGGAATGTTACGTCCCCATACCAAAAAGCTGACTCGGTGGGACATAACCCGACCCCGAGCTGAGAGAAACCATAATGGCCTCGGCGGAATGAATAATACCCCGAGCCAAATAACCGAGTGGCCTCGGTGGAACGAATCCAGCTCCAAGCCGATTAGCCAAGAGGCCTCGGCGGAACGAATCCAGCCCAAAGCTGACTAATCCTTGGGACTTATTCAGAATGGAAGTGAATCAACCTTTGAAGCCCTATCGGATTTGGCATGGGCGTCTCATTGCCAGACCAGCGAAAAACAAAAACAAAACTTTTAGAAAATACAATCAAAAAACGGGGGTGACTTAACACTTATCCCAAAGCAAAAACACGGATGCCTCAAAACAGTGTCTCGTCCAAGGTCTCCAAAACACAATTCTGAATATTTCAATTCAGAGTCCCGGCGAACCAGGATTTGGATCAAAGAGCCTTTAGGATGGTAATGGCACATTCCTCTATACGTCAGGTCACTATGGAGCCTGCGTTTCGTTTGAGGGCTCCTCCTTACGACGCTGGAGTAAGTATACGCCACGAGGGTGTAATCCTTCCTCGTGCTATGCTTCTCACGAATCCGAATGACCAAATAGGTAGGGATCAAATAGTGTCTGAAACATTAAGGGCATGTTCCTCCTTATGCTCGGTAACACTGGAGCAAGCAAACGCCACGATGGCATAATCCCTCCTTGTGCTATGCTTCTCACGGATTCGAATGACCAAATAGGTAGGGATCAAAGAGTGTCCGAAATATTAAGGGCATGTTCCTCCTTATGCTCGGTAACACTGAAGCAAGCAAACGCCACGAGGGCATAATCCATCATCGTGCTATGCTTCTCACGGATCCGAATGACCGAATAGGCAGGGATCAAAGAGTGTCCGAAACATTAAGGGCATGTTCCTCCTTATGCTCGGTAACACTGGAGCAAGCAAATGCCACGAGGGCATAATCCCTCATCGTGCTATGCTTCTCATGGATCCGAATGACCGAATAGGTAGAGATCAAAGAGTGTCTGAAACATTAAGGGCATGTTCCTCTTTATGCTCGGTAACAATGCAGCAAGCAAACGCCACGAGGGCATAATCCATCCTCGTGTTATGCTTCTCACGGATCCAAATGACCGAATAGGTAGGGATCAAAGAGTGTCTGAAACATTAAGGGCATGTTCCTCCTTATGCTCGGTAACACTGGAGCAAGCAAACGCCACGTGGGCATAATCCCTCCTCGTGCTATGCTTATCACGGATCCGAATGACCGAATAGGTAGGGATCAAAGAGTGTCCGAAACATTAAGGGCATGTTCCTCCTTATGCTCGGTAACACTGGAGCAAGCAAACGCCACGAGTGCATAATCCCTCCTCGTGCTATGCTTATCAAGGATCCGAATGACCGAATAGGTATGGATCAAAAAGTGTCCGAAACATTAAGGGCATGTTCCTCCTTATGCTCGGTAACACTGGAGCAAGCAAACGCCATGAGGGCATTATCCCTCCTTGTGCTATGCTTCTCACGGATCGTTGGCCAGACAAAACATACGGGAACATTTTCCCCGTAGCTGTATTTCCCAAACCGGGCAGACCGTCCATCTTACAGGGGCACTCCCTCCCCGTGATTATCATCTCGAAATATCCCTTATTAATACAAGTCATAGGGTAGTTCTGCTTCAGTTTCGGGGGTTCGACTCTACTACGAAAGGCTTCGCGTGATCCCTTTTGTGCTTCATCCCTTGATGCAGTCTTGATCCTCAAGAATGGAATGAGTTAGGTCGAAGCTCTTCTACCCGAGGTTTTTATGGTAGCACCTGTGATTGGTATGTCAAGGGTTTGGTGCCTTTCCTGACCCCAAATCATCCATCCGCGTCGAGTTTGTCCCCGGAATACTGAATATGACTTTCAAGTCTAATTTGGAAAAAATGAGTGAAGATTTTCTTAACTGAAAAAAGAAAATTTTATTCATATTTGGGGACCTACTGCCCTTCCTACAACTCTCTGCGAGATATTTTGGGAGAGGATTTATTTGATCTCTTAACCCCTGTCGGGTTGTTTAGAAAAAGAGATAAAGAAAAACCTATTGGAAGTACTTCCTCAACATCTCAGCGTTCCAAGGATTTTTTAGCCGTGTGCCGTCCAGCTGTTCCAAAGTATAGGGACCCGACCTTACTACTTCCACAATTCTATATGGCCCTTCCCATTTGGCACCTAGTGAACCTTACTCCGGCCTTCGAGTGTTCAAGGTGACCTTTTGTAATACCAAGTCTCCTGGAAGAAAAACACGGGTCCGAACTTTTTTGTTGTAGAAACGGGCCATCCTTTGTTGATAGACTGTTGTCTTCATAGCCGACTTCTCCCTATTTTCTTCGATCAGGTCGAGATGACTTTTGATGAGTTTTTCATTCTGTCCGTCTTTATAATGCTGGACCCGGTAAGTATTCATTCCGATCTCTGATGGAATAACCGCATCCCATCCGTATGATAATGAAAACGGAGTTTCCCCTGTGGAATCCTTACAGGTCGTCCGGTGTGCCCACAACACCTCTGGTAACTCCTCGACCCATAAGCTCTTGCAGGCTCCGAGCCGAGCTTTAAGATTGGATTTGATGGTTTTGTTTGTCGCCTCTACCTGCCCGTTAGACTTGGGATGGCCAGGTGAGGCGAATCTTAAGGCAATCTGGATTTATTCACAGAGCTTCATGAAACCTTTGCTATCGAACTGTTTTCCGTTATTGGTGATGACAGCCCGAGGAATTCCGAACCTGCAGATAATATTTTTTTCTCAAGAACTCCGTAGCTTTCTTCTCTGTGATTGTGGATAGGGGTCCGGCTTCCACCCATTTGGTGAAATAATCTATGGCAACAATGGCGTATTTCGCTTGCCCTCTCCCCTTCGGCATCGGTCCGATGATATCCAGCCCCAACTGGGCGAACGGCCAAGGGCTGGACATGGTGGTCAACTGTTTTGCGGGCTGGTGGTGAATATTGGCATTCTTCTGGCATCCCTCACATTTCCGAGCTACCCTCACACCGTCCTGATGCATGGTCGGCCAGTAAAACCCTTGCCTTAAAGCTTTAAAGGCAATTGATTGTCCTCCGGTGTGACTCCCACAGATTCCCGCATGAATTTCGTTGAGCACATAGTCAGCCTCCTCTTCTGCTAAGCATCTCAGAAGGGGTACCATATAGCCCCTTCGGTATAGCACCCCTTCGATCAGGGAGAACTTGGTGCTTTTGAATTTCAATTTTATGGCTTCCTTTTTATCTTCAGGTGTCTCCCCGGTCTCCAAATATCTCTTGATTGGTTGCATCCCTGAATATTTTCTTTCCATATCCAATACCTCTACCTCGAGCTCTCATACGTTTTTTTCTCGGAGGCAGATTATAGGGACTATTCTGGGATTTTCTGACCTGATTAAATATGCGAGCCGTGCTAAAGAGTCTGCCTCACAGTTTTTTTTCCGGCTGATTTGCTAAAAACGCACATTCCTCATTTTCCCCACCAACTTTTTTACCTCAGCTAAATAGGCTATCATACTCGACTCTCTGGCTTGGAATTCTCCCTTCAGCTGCTGAACAGCCAGCTGTGAGTCGCTTCTTACAACTACGTCGTGGACGCCCATCACCGTCCATAACTTTAAACCGGCTAAAATTGCCTCATACTCTGCCTCATTATTTGTGGCCTTGAAGGCAAATCTCAAGGCGAACATCACTTCTTCACCTTTACCGTTTTTCAACACGATTCCGGCCCCATTACCTTGTGAGCTGGCGGATCCGTCTACTGACATCTCCCATTTTTCTTCCCCCACGGTCATAATTTGGGGTTCTGTGAATTCAGCAACAAAGTCTGCTAGAGCTTGCCCTTTTACCGCTGCCCTCGGGAGGTAAGAAATGTTGTGTTCACTCAACTCTACCGACCACTTCATTAACCTGCCTGAGACCTCTGGTTTTTGCAAAATCTGCCTCAAAGGATAATCGGTGTAAATCCCAATAGGATGGGCCTGGAAGTAATGTCGTAACTTCCGGGCCGCAGTGATTAACGATAAGGCGACCAGCTCATGTGCTGGATATCTGGTCTCAGCATCTAGTAAAGCTTTGCTAACATAATACACTGGCCTTTTAACCTTATCGGCCTCTTACACTAATACCGAACTTACTGCATGCTCCGAAACAGCTAAATATTAGTATAAGGTCTCACATGGGGACGGCTTTGCTAGAAGTGGGGGCTGCGTCATGTATTGTTTCAACTGTAGGAAGGCCTCCTCGCATTCTGGCATCCAGTTGACTTCATTTTTTGCCTTCTTGACGACTTTGAAGAAAAGGTGGCACTTGTCGGTTGCTCGGGAAATAAATCGATTGAGCGCGGCCACCCTACCGATCAGGCTTTGCACTTCTTTTCTCGTCCTGGGAGATTTTAAGTCCAGAACGGCTTGGATTTTCTGCGGGTTTACTTATATTCCTCGAGAGCTTACCATATAGCCCAAAAACCTTCCCGAGGCCACTCCGAAAGCACACTTCTCCGGGTTGAGCTTTAAATTATGCTTACTCAGCAATTCAAAGGTTTTCTTCAGATCGGCCACGTGACACCCTGGCTCCTTAGACATTGTTATCATATCATCAATATATACCAGCATCGATGTGCCGATAAGTGGCTTGAAAATCTTGTTCACCAGCCTCTGAAAGGTTGCCCCCGTATTTTTCAATCCGAATGGCATTACTTTATAACAGTAAAGCCCCTGATCGGTAACAAAGGTCGTCTTCTCCTCGTCCTCAGGATGCATCTTGACCTGATTATATCTCGAGAAGGCATCCATGAAGCTTAGCAGTCCCTGGAAGGCCGTTGAATCTACCAACTGATCTACGTTTGGTAGTGGGAAGGTGTCTTTCGGGCACGCTTTGTTGAGGTCGGTGAAATCCACACACATCCTCCATTTTCCATTGGATTTCTTTACTAATACCATATTTGATATCCACTCTGGGTATTTCACTTCTCTGATGAAACCATCTTTCAACAGTTTTTCTACCTCGGCAGCCATTGCCCTGCACCGTTCCTGGTTAAAGGTCATTCTTTTTTGCTTGACCGGTTTGTGTGATGGGCTTACTGCCAAACGATGATTGATGAATTTCGGATCAATCCCGAGCATGTCGTCGTGCCCCCATGCAAAGATGTCCGGGTACTCTTTCAGACACTTCAGCAGATCCTGCTTAGGGACCTCGTCTAAGTCTCCCCTTATTTTTACATTCTTTCCAGGTCCGAAAAGTTCCATCACCTCTAATTCTTCGACTGCCCCTAACCGGGCAACCTTCTTTGGCCGAGGACCCGGATCTTTACTTGCTTCTTCCTCGTCTTCATTCCCTTGCATTTTCCGGGCACCTGCTTCAATGCAAAGGGTTTCCCTTGAGAGGGTGGCGAAACAGCTCCGAGCCACCTTCTGGCTTCCGCACATAATTCCAATCCCTTCCCGGGTTGGGAATTTCAACTTTAAGTAATAGCAAGACATTGCAGCTTTTGTCTTCATCATGAAAGGCCGACCAACAATGACTTGGTAACTGCTCATGCAATCCACCACCGTGAAATTTATCATAATCGTTCGAGTCCGGGGACGGGTTCCGATCGTCATTACCAATTGTATCCTTCCCAATAGGACGACCGTTGAGCCCCCGAAGCCGTATAGGGGAGTCCCATCGTCGGTTAGAGTCGCATACTCCACACCAAGGCCGTCCAAAGTCTCCTTGGAGATTATATCCACCGCACTCCCGGGATCCACTAGGATTCTGTCTACCTCAGAACCGCCGATTGTCGCCTTGATTATTAATGCGTCATCGTGGGGGAAACTCACCCATCGAGCATCCTCATCCGCGAACATTATTGGCACTGACCGACCACCTTGTATTTCCGAGGCCCGTTCTGTTTCTAACACTTCCGACCCCTGAGCCCGGCTATAGTTTTTCTTGACCGGTTAGAGACCCAGCCAGTGTCTTCCCCCCTGCGATGATATTCACCTGTCGGCACTGTGCTCTCTGCCTGGCCGTCATAACTTCATGGTCAATATAATTATTCAAGTACCCATTTTGCGCCAGGTCTTCCATTTGCTCCCTCAAGTCTTTGCATCCATTCGTCGTATGTCCCCTCAAATTATGATGCAGACAATAGGATTTATTATTCCTCTGTCAGGCAGGAATCTCCTGAGGCCAGGTTCTATCAAGAGACCTTTTTTTATGGATTTATATGACGATTTGCCCTGGTGGTTTATTCAGAGGAATGTATGTCTCTTCCCCGGCCATATGGTTCACCTGGGTCGAGATTCTCTTTTCCTGGTCATCCCGAGGTACCGGCTTGAATTCCCTTCGCCTCGGGGGTGGTTTTTTGAACTCTCTGTCTGGCCTGCGAGGAGCTTCTGCCCTCATCGTCCTCTCTCTGATAGCTGTCCCCCTCCGGGTAATTCTCTCATCATCTTCCAACAAAACAAACTTCCGGGCTGTTTCCAGAGCGGTGGCATAATCCGGTATACCCTGGATCCTCAGGTGAGTCCATAGCTTTCCGATTTTTAAGGCTCCCTTCAAACTCTCCAAGGCCTCGAGCGACTCATATCCTCCGACCTCGAGCACCATGCTATAGTACCACTCAATGAAAGCCTTCAAGGGTTCATCATCCCCCTTTTTCATGAGCCTCAATTCCCAATCGTCTTCTTTGGGACGCAGGGCCCCTTGAAGTGCCGAACAAATGACTTCCTGAGTTGCGCGAAGCTTCCGATGCTCCCTGGGGCTAGACTTCTGAACCACAAAATGACAGATCCCCCCAAGGTTAAGGGGAAACTTTGCAAAAGGCATCCCCTACTACTCCTTGGACCTCCATCAACAGGACAAAACTCTCAATATGAGATTTTGGATCAGTGTGGCCTTTGTAGGGCGTCATGGACGGCATGTTGAATCGTCTGGGAACTTTACCGACCTCATTTCTTCTGTGAGGGGAGATTCAACCTCGCCATCTCGAGCATCTCCCGTATCCGTTTTGAGGTTTGCTCCCCACTTGGCCATTTCTTTTCTTAACCAAGATTTTATACTGCCATCTGTGTTACCGTGCCGCCTCCTGCGGCCTTCTTTGCGTCTGTCACTCCAGGTGCGGCGTTCCTCATGGCTTGAGATTTCCCATCCAGTTTCACCATCCTTCATATCTCCCCTTCTGGTGTCGCGGGGGCCATTATAGGAAGAATCTGGCGACTGTCTCCCCTCTTCTTCTTCCCACGTATCCTCCGTTTGTAAATATTTTTCTACCACTACGGACCTCATCCCGTAGGGACACTTCCTCATCGGTTCAATGTCATCACTCACATCTGCGACCCTTTTTCCTTCCGCTATTTCGCCTCTCCTCCGACTTGCTCCGGCTTCAAGTTTCTCATTATTCGTTTCTTCCATCATCTCCAGTCTGTTCATCATGGACTTCAACAGGTTTTGATTTTCCTCCCTATCTTTCCTCATATTTTCCTCTATTTTCTCCATTCATTCTGCTGTTGAACTCCCCGACGACTGGCGATTTCCACCTTCTGCCATTGTCTTACCACGCGAGCTGCTTTTCGTTGAATCCCCACAGACGGCGCCAACTGTTGACAGCTGATTTTGGTCTCAGGGGCAATAAGGGTTTTTTACTGCCGAGACAATTCTCCCCCAACTGTGAATTTGTTTTGTTTATGGGAAACCAAAAGCAAACTTGGCAAAAGATAAGTAAATTCACCAATCAACAAAAAGATTTAACGTGGTTCGGCGGATAAGATCCAACCTACATCCACGGGCACAGAACAGACGATGTTTTATTACCAAAATATGTTTCTCTGATATGTTTTGTGTTTACAAGTCTAATTCTCTCTTTGCTCTCTTCTCAACTCTCCATGCTCTCAATCCCTTTTACAAGCACGCTTTCCCCTCCTATTTATAATAACAAAGAAACAGTTTTCCTTTTCCTATAAGAATTCCTAGTCGAAACTACATTCACTTCCCATATCCTATTAGGACACTGACTCATTCACTTCCCATATCCTATTAGGACACTGACTTATCAACATTTCCCCATGAAAGTATGATAACTTATCTTCTTATCCGTAAGAATAGGATGTCTTATCTTCTGGAGCATATCCCGCCATATTCCTGGTCTTCATGAGGTCGGTCATGATGGTCTTTTGAACTGAGAATGCTGCTGTCGATCTGATAATGCCCGGTCATCCGATCTTATGTGGTCGGGTTACAGATCATAAATGCTCGGCCCCTAACTCATGTGGTCGGGTCGGTATTAATGATCTCGATCAACAAGGGAGTTTACCCTTTTTACCCCTGTCGTATTGCTTAAATATCATAGGACCTGAAAATACCACCAACAAAATATATTGTAATTAACGAAATAAAACAAATTAAAGGAATAAATTTTAGCAATATATGAGAAATAATCTACACGTGTTAAGAGAATATTCTTTAAAGTTTGTGTTAAAGTTTTGGTAAATTTGTATCAAGAGTGTCATGAACACGTATGAATATTTAAATAAAATATAATTATTTTAAAATGGGTTGAATTTATTAGATGATTATTTTTTTTAGGGAAATTATGAATCATATATTCAAAGATTGACACATTATCAAAAATATATAGACATCCTATAATTTTATTCACCGATCCACCCAAAAATTATAAAAATGTATCAAATTTATATTAAATTTGGGTATACAATTCAAACGTGTATCAAGCATTAGGTATACATCTGATACAAAATAGGTAGACGTTTTCTACACTTTTGATACTTGTAATTTTTGGATGGACCGGTGAATAAAATTTGAGGATTTGTATATTTTTAATAACGTGTCAAATATTAGATATATGGTTAATAGTTTTCATTTTTATTGCAAAAGAAAATCGGAAATGTAACTTGAATATATTAATGAAGGGTTATTTATATTTTAATACTAAATTTATGATAAAATAATAATTGAGTATGGTGAATTTTGAAATATTATATTTTACTACTAAAATTATGACAAAATAATTTTTTACTAGACAATTTTAATATTATGGGAAAATAATAACCAATATTTTCTGCTTATATTATAAAGTGATCACATCATCATTTTTTTTTTGGGGGTAATTGTTAATGGTTCTAAAAGTCTCCACGGTGCCGTATTGAACTTAAAATGTGTGGTAATATTTCCTTTCCTTTCCTTCTCAATGGATTTTGACTCGCTTTGTTTATCATTTATCAGCCAACGGCTCACATTGCGTCATGCTGTTGTATTAATGATGTCATTAGCTTCAAATCCTGGGCCCTCGTCATCTAATGGATCTATTAGATTCTAGGGCCCGCACACTGAGCCCATGAGATAGAGGCCCATACACTAAGCATGATTTTTTTTTGGTTTAATTATCTAATTTTGATAAATTTTTGGCTTAATTAAGCTAACCAAAATTTTATTATCAGTCTGTTAAATGTGCCGGCCGGTAATTTCAAAGGAATATTTCTTCTTCTTCTTTTCTTATTTTTGTAAAAAGTGGGCTTCTTAATTTCTTAGCATCTGTATAATACTATCATATAAGATAAAAATTAATTGATGTGATAGTTAGTTAATATTTGTACTTAAGTGTGATTATGGTGACCAGTGGAGCCACACTTTCTGGCCAATTGTTCAAATGAGGACAACAGAAATTAACAATTTTTTAAAGATTTAAGATTTGTTTATTAAACGAATCAAATATAAATCCCGATATTAGATTTTTTTGTATTGAGTAAACGAATCTTATATAAATTTATCATATTTTTGATTCGATTCGTTTAAAATATAATTTCGATTCATCATTTCATTTTACGACCGCTAATTCAAACTCTAGACTTCTTATACTACTAATTTTACCTAGCATCGAACACACTTTTTTTTTCCTTTCATGTTTGATGTGAAATTCTAAAATCAAGCATAAAATGTCAAAATTATGAAACTAAATGGAAAAGAGAATATCTAAAGAAAGAATTTTGTGGATCAAGAATCAAATTTAGGGTCCAAAATCTCTATTCCCACGACACTATATAATCACCCCAACATCACCCATACGTCAAGTACCCAATGGGATATCTCTCAATTCTCATTGACCCATGATCCAAAAAATTCCCAAAAAAAAAAAATCATGATTTTCCACGTGTCAGTCATGCAACGGCTATGATCCTTTAATACCTTTACACACATCATATCATCGTTATGCTGACATAATACACAAGTAGTAAAGAAACAAAAGCAACAAAATGTTGCTTGATCTAAAGGAAACTTCCACATTCCATGTGGGTCTAAATTATTGGCGGCCAACATTTCACTTTTGACCTTCCAAATTTTATTAACAAACTATATCTCTCTATATATACATGCAAATTTCTTATTCTGTTTCTCACATTTGTTGCTGCCAACTCTTCCTTATTTCTTTGTATAAGTTTGCATTTGAGATTTTAAAAAAAAAAAAAAAAAACAGAAATGCCTGAGAGAGAGAATTATTGTAGTGTTGTTCAAGAACCTCGACTGGTAGTGAGAAAGTTCTTGGCTAGGCCTCAACATGAAGGAGTTGGAGCCGTGGTGAGAAGAAGCATAGGAAGGTAAAAAAAAAAAAAAAAAAAAAAGAAAGAAAAAGAAAATGAAAAAAAACATATTGTGTCTTTGTTTCTTCTGTTTTGGTTAAATGGGTTTGTGTTTTTTTCAGATTTGAGTTGAGATACTTCGATCCTTTCCTTGTTTTGGATGAATTCTCAGGTGGGTTGCTCTGTTTTGTTTCCTCTGTTTCATATTATTTATGTTGGTCTGTTTATGAAAGTGTTTTTTTTTTCTTGTTTTAATTTTTTTTTTTTTTTTGTTTATAGCTGTCACTGGTTCAGCTGGATTTCCTGATCATCCACATAGAGGTTTGATTTATATTTCTCCCCCCTGAGAAAATTGATTCTACTAATAATACACATTGGCGATTAAAATGAATCTTATTGTTCTGTTTTTTTTTCTCAACAGGATTTGAGACAGTGACATATATGTTACAGGTACATCAGTTGATAATTTAATCTTTTTTATTTAAAAAATTATCAACTGATAAGTGATTTGTCTAATGATATTAATCAATAGGGAGCCATTACACATGAAGATTTCGAAGGCCATAAGGGGACTATAGGACCTGGTGATTTACAATGGATGACTGCAGGAAGAGGGATTGTTCATTCAGAAATGCCTGCAGCTCAAGGCACTCAAAAGGGTTTACAGTTGTGGATCAATCTCTCATCCCAATATAAAATGTAATTCACTGATTTGGATCTTTTTTGAATTATGCATCTTGCCTCATAGTATGCCAACTTTGAAGAAGGAATCTTTCTTTAATCATGATGTGCCAACAACTTGAGACAGACACTAACTTTAGTTTGGACCTTTTTTCAACAATCTTGATAACATATGCTATAATAAACCCTATTATGCAATTTTTACAAGCCTCATTAATTGATCTTTTTTTTAAACTTGGTTAATGTAGGATTGAACCAAAGTATCAGGAGATTTCGAGTAAGGATATTGCAGAAGCCGCAAAAGGCGGGATCAAGGTTAGAGTTATAGCCGGTGAGGCATTGGGTACTAAATCACCAATCTACACAAGAACACCAACAATGTTCTTGGATTTCACTCTAAAACCAGGAGCTCACCTTCAACAACCTATACCAACATCCTGGAACGCGTTCGTGTATGTCCTGGAAGGCGAGGGATTATTTGGAACCGCGAAATCTTCAGCTCATCATCTTCTGCTATTAGGATCTGGGGATGGCTTAGAGGCATGGAACCAGTCTTCTAAGCCTCTCAGGTTTATCTTAGTTGGTGGTGAACCATTAGGTGAACCTCTAGTGCAGTCTGGGCCATTTGTGATGAACACACAAGAAGAGATTGATCAAACCATTGATGATTTTGATAATTTTGTTAATGGATTTGAAAAGGCAAGGCATTGGAGATCAGAATCTGCACTTGGCCTTGGATTTTAGATCCTGAACTTATTGGTTTATTTCAAAAGTAGGGAATAAAATATTTTTGTAAACCAAACCAAATCAAATAAAGTCTTTTCCCATTAGTTCAAATCGGCTAAATATATCATCACAATATATGATTTCAATTTTCAACCAGGGTAGCATGCTTCCATGTAAATGCAACCATATCAACTACATGACACATTGGACTCCACTTGTATTAAAATCCCAAAAGTTTGTAAATTAAAATTTAAGATATTAACTTAAGAATTTAGTTCAGTGCTGATTTTTTTTTTTTTTTTTTTTAAGGTTCTACATCTTCTTATAATATTTTGTAACTCATATATATATAAAAAAAGATCAGCACAAATCTCAACCCTAACATGGAATGGAATCAAAATCCTTAATTTAATTGGTAATTACCACCCAATTTCTGTTGCATTGAGTGTTAACAAGATTCTCAACTTGCAACCACCCAATTTTTCCCATAAATTCATGAATCACACCACCTCCTTTTGTTTTGAAAAATATATATTTCACCAAAACAAGAAAGATAATTCCATTTTCGATGAAGTTTCTAAATTCTTTCCTTGTGAGTAACTTTCACACAAGCTTCAAAATATCTTAATTACACCGAAAAATCTACTTCTCATCTTTCTTTGTTCTTATCAATCTAATACATGAATTCTCCGTCAAAGTCAAAATCTTAAAAGATAGATGATTCTATTCCCACATTGTTTGGTGAAAAAAAATTCCATTATTTTTGTCAAAATTATTTTAAAATTTTATTATCAAACACTACTTTTATAGTTTTATTTCATCTAAAGCTTTTATTTAAACAAAAATAATATATTACAATTGAATTTCAAATATGGTTCATATCGTAAGGTTTTGAAGTTAGCGCGGAAACATTTATGTGACTAAAATTTTAAATTTTCTTTTAGAACCACTTTTAGAATCGTGATTATGTCACTATTAATGTAAACAAACTATACTATTAAATTAATCATAATTAATCTAAACATGCATGCTGTTAATTTTATTTATCAATATAAATAAAGTCAATAATAAATAAATCATATCTGCAATTGTACTTTCCTTGAACCTCTTTTGAACATCCTTCCTTGAACTTTCCATAATAGTAGTGCACCAAGCGTTGCACCTCTAGTTAGAACACTAGAAGTCTTCTACGAACTAATCGCTCCCACTTTGAGAACAAAAAAATAATTTTCTTTCTTGGATGTTGGAGTCTTATATTAGAGATAAAAGAAATAAATTTCATTGAATTAATCTTAGAAAAAACTTGGAACAAAATAATGGTGAGAGAGAAAGAGCAAAATTTCGGCCAATGGAGAATTCTATACCCCTTGGCCAAAAATTACACACATATATTGTTGACGGTGGATTTTGGTCTCAGGGTAATACGGGAATATCACCTCCGAGGCAATCCTCCTCCAACTGTGAATTTGTTTAGTTATGCGGGAAACCAAAAGCAAACTTAGCGGAAAACAAGAAAATACGCCAATCAGACAAGGTGATTTAACGTGGTTCGGTGGATTTTGAGATCCGACCTACGTCCACGGACAAGAACAGGGTGGTACTCTTTTATTACTCAAATACACTCCTCGAGTCTCTTCTTTGTTTTTACAAATCGGAGTTTTATGATTCTAATCCCTCACTCTTGTGATGATTTTCAGATGTCCCTTTACACATGCTCTACTACCCTCCTATTTATAATAATACAGAAATCAGACTCCTATTTGCATAAGAAATCCTATTTGTACCAAATCTTCTCTTCTAGTATGGTTTCCTGATCCGGTAATGTCTTCTTCTTTCGTATTCCCTTTTGGATTCTGACTCCTTCTCCTTGCGAGAGTAGGATATCTTTCTTATCTTATCCATAAGAATGAGGTGCTATTGTCTTGAACACGGCCCGTTGTCTGGTCGGTCTTTAATGAGGTCGGCTGTGACAATCTTTTATGCTGAGAGTGTTCATGCCGACCTCTATAGTGCTCGGTCATATGAACCAAAGTGGTCGGTCTTCCCATGTTATGGTCGGGTCGGCTACATGATCTTAACTTAGAGAGAAAATTTACCATTTTGTCCTTGTCGTGCTGCCTTAAATGTTGTAGCGCCTGAAAACACCATCAACATCTGTCCCCTAGTTCTCGGTTCCAACGAGTATGTGAGTTGGTACCGGGAACTATATGAAGAGGGTGTGTTTGATTGCCTTGGTTGGTAGTCGTCTCAGAATGCAAAAAAGAATCTTCTTGCCGTTTCAATAATTCTTTCATCGAGACGCACAACCGTCATGTCTTCTTAAATGCCCATCAAATCGACTTTAGGGTTTCTTCTAATGTTTGACACTTGTCAAACATCTGTCGGGTTCCCGCCCAAACCGACGGTGATGTGCATCCCAGTCACGACTATAAGAAGACGGGGCTTCCACTGTTCCATTTTTTCGGCAATTTCTCATTTTCTTCTGAGAATTTTTCTGCGATTCGTTCAACTCTGTGTTCTTGAAGCTGAACCGTGGTCTTCTTCTTTTCTGTTGCTGAGCACCTAAGGAACGGGCACCGCCGCGCCGTACAACCTGCTGTTTTGAGAAAAAAAGTAAGTCTTCTGAGCGACTTCTCCTCCTTTGTATGCTGTGACTCTGTTTTGTTTATTTTGCTTAGGGAGAGACTTGTGGTTTTGTTGGGTCTTTGCTTTAGGGCACTCTTTAGAGACTCCCTATCTAGTTTAGCACGGACGCCGTGGGTAGCTCCTCATAGACTGATTCTCCTCCCTTCTCTGTTTTTCTGGGTGTCAGGGATGTCTGACAATAGTTCTTCCTCCGAAAATCCTGCCAAAATCTCGACTACCCCTGCCGAAGAGCTCTCCTCGGGCTCAGGGGCGCCTAGTGTAGAAGATCTCGACACTACCCCCACTCCTTCTGAGATTGAAAATGACTCCTACCATCAGAGAGTTCCTCGGAAGGACCCAGAGCCTGGAGAACTTGGGTCGTCGGCTCTGGATATGAACCGTCCTTCTAAGATAACCGAGGATGATCTGGCGCTATTGCGGCAACGATACAGCATCCCAATAGACATTGCTCTAGAAGTTCCCGGCCCAATGGATCGTGCTAGTCAGCCTGACGAGGGCTCGGTGGCACTTCTTCCTGCTTTTTTCGAGTGTGGGCTACGTTTGCCGATTCAACCTTATTTTGCTTGGATATTGGCCGAGATGGAGATCGCCCCCTGTCAGCTGAGTCTAAACAGTTGGAGGATTCTGGCCGGGTTGTATGTGGCTTGGCATCGGGCAGGACTTGGCGAACCTTCCTTTGAAGAGGTGAAGAGGCTATATCGGTTGAAGGCCAATCCCAGGTCGTACCATGGATGGTATTACCTTTCAGCTTATGACAGCTCGTCAAATGTCGTTAAGAAACTCCCTGACTCCAATAAGAACTTCAAAGATCTCTGGTTCTGGGCCACTGGGGATTGGGGGCGGACCTTGAGGTCGGATGAAGGGGAGACCTTAGTACCGGATATCTTCAGGGCGGGAGGTTAGGAGATCGTCCTTTAGCTTCTTTCTTTCCCCCTTTTTTTTGTTTGGGTTCTTACCCTTCTTCTTATGTTCTTTTTAGCCTGTTGGAGGGATGCTCCCAAAGTTTCCCGCCGGGTCCGGCGGCGAGTATTTTGGGCTCGTCGGTATGCCGCCCACTGGAGGGAGCTGGTAAATGACGCGGCTTTTATTGGGTCTGGCCTTATTCGGGCTGTCCCCACGGATGTTTCGGGTCGGATAGGTAGATGCCTGCTGTTCGTTTTGTCTTCCTTGTTTGTTTATTTTGACGTCTCTCTTCCTTTTTCTTCTTCTGTTTATATGCTCCGGTCCTGATTTCTCTTTTTGCTTTTGCTTTTTGTAGGCATGTCGAAAAGGCCAAAGTTTCTTGAGAAGTTGGCCGGTACCATGAAGAAAACCGGTCACGCCGATGCTGCAACTTCCCGGGCACGGCCTGATCTTGCTGAGAAAACATCTTCAGGACAAGTCCAAACTAGTGCTCGGGGACTATCTTCACCTTCTGGCGGGCAATCATCAGGATCTGCTCATCTTGCCAGTCCGCCGAAACCTCTTAGGAAGAGGAGGCGTCAGTTTGGGACCGAGGAGACCGAGTTGGCCCAGGAGGAAGAAAATGAGGGAGCTGCCCCGGTTAAGAGGAAGGACGTTCGTAGGGGGAAGAAGTCCTCTGAAGGCTCCTCTAGAAAACGGAAGGGCCCTGTGGTCCTCGGGGCGGATGACTTGGGAGAGAACATTCGGGAGGCTACCTCACACTTAGTGCCGGCCTTTAATGAATTGGCCGAGGTGATTCCTCCGGGGGAGGTTTCGAGGTATGAGGACGTATCTCCCGAAGGTGTTGTGACTGAGATGAGTTCTCAGATGGCGAAGGTATTTTCACTTCCCTTCTCGGTTTTTGGGTATTGGTTCTTTTTATTTTATGTATTGACTCCTTTTTCTCCTTTTTTTCTTCCTTTTTTTTTGTGCAGGCCAACTACCTCATGGCCAAGAATAAGGGTCTTCTTCTTACTCTGTTGTCCGAGGGTGGTCAGGCTCAGAGGCTTTAAAATCGTCTCTCCGAGGTGGAAGCAAAACTGGCTGACCGGGAGGAGGTGATTAAGAATCAAGAGGCGGCTGCTGTTGAGAATTTCAAAGCGAACAAGGCTCTTAAGGCTGCCGCTGTGCTGGAAAGAAAGCTTGCTGATAATGCCAGGGAAGACCTGAAGGCTGCCCAATCTGAGATTGGCATTCTGAAGGGGAAGATAGCAAGTGTTGAGGGCAAGTTGAAGAACAAAGACGAGGAGGTTGCACGGGCCCGAGATAGCCTTGAGAGGAAGAAGACCGAGCTTGAGGAGAGAGAGGTTGATCTCGAGGAGAGAGAGATCGAGCTTGAGAAGAGGGAGAGCGAGCTTGAGGCCGAGAAGGAGGCTATCCGCCTTGAGGGCGTTGGTGATTGTGCTGATTTAATTCCGATGGTGCTGCCAAGTCTGAACATGGACCCCATTCGTGCGGCCATCAGTTATTGCAAGGGGGATATCTCCGAGGAGGAGTTTCGGAAGTGGCTCCCTTCCCTACCTGAGGAGGCGATGGATCCCGCCCCTATTACGGTTGTTCCGGCTTCCGAGGCTTTTTACGAAGAACGTCCTGAGGCTCCGGCCGCTGGCGAGGATTGCCTTGAGATCCCTCCTCCTATTTCTGAAGCAGAGGTCTTCCTTGCTGCCGAGGTTGAAACCGCAGCTCCTCCCCCTGATGCCGAGCCGCTCTTCCCGCCTCCTGAGCCAGCTGAAGAAGAGGTTCCTGCCCCTGTGCGGGCTGAATGAGAAAGGGTAACCCTACCGGGGCCCTATGTACACTTTAACTTTTTTTGTAATAATATTACAATTTGTATTTATGTACATACATATATTTATGTCTATTTATTTCTTTCTTCTTCTTCTTTTCTTTTTTATGCTTCTTGTTATCCTAGCAATTTTAAGGCCCATCAGGGGTCAGCATGAGTCGGAGGGGTCTGGCTTGACCTCGGGAAGAGTGAGGCATTTGGACCCTGGGGGAATGTTATGTCCCCGGTCCGGAGAGCTGACTCGGTGGGGCGTATCTTGACCCTGAGCTGAGCGAAAGACTTGGGTTCTGGGGGAATGTTACCTCCCCAGACCAAAGCGGCTGACTCGGTGGGACGAAACCCGACCCCGTGTTGAGTGAAAGACTTGGTGACTGGGGGAATGTTACGTCCCCAGTCCAAAGGGAAGACTCGGTGGGACATCGCCCGACCCCGAGCTGTAAGAATCACTTGGTCCTGGGGGAATGTTACATCCCCAGTCCAAAGGGCAGACTCGGTGGGACATCGCCCGACCCCGAGCTGTAAGAATCACTTGGTCCTGGGGGAATGTTACGTCCCCAGTCCAAAGGGCAGACTCGGTGGGACATCGCCCGACCCCGAGCTGTAAGAATCACTTGGTCCTGGGGGAATGTTACGTCCCCAGTCCAAAGGGCAGACTCGGTGGGACATCGCCCGACACCGAGCTGTAAGAATCACTTGGTCCTGGGGGAATGTTACGTCCCCAGTCCAAAGGGCAGACTCGGTGGGACATCGCCCGACCCCGAGCTGTAAGAATCACTTGGTCCTGGGGGAATGTTACGTCCCCAGTCCAAAGGGCAGACTCGGTGGGACATCGCCCGACCCCGAGCTGTAAGAATCACTTGGTCCTGGGGGAATGTTACGTCCCCAGTCCAAAGGGCAGACTCGGTGGAACATCGCCCGACCCCGAGCTGTTTGAATCACTTGGTCCTGGGGGAATGTTACGTCCCCAGTCCAAAGGGCAGACTCGGTGGGACATCGCCCGACCCCGAGCTGTAAGAATCACTTGGTCCTGGGGGAATGTTACGTCCCCAGTCCAAAGGGCAGACTCGGTGGGACATCGCCCGACCCCGAGCTGTAAGAATCACTTGGTCCTGAGGGAATGTTACGTCCCCAGTCCAAAGGGCAGACTCGGTGGGACATCGCCCGACCCCGAGCTGTAAGAATCACTTGGTCCTAGGGGAATGTTACGTCCCCAGTCCAAAGGGCAGACTCGGTGGGACATCGCCCGACCCCGAGCTGTAAGAATCACTTGGTCCTGGGGGAATGTTACGTCCCCAGTCCAAAGGGCAGACTCGGTGAACATCGCCCGACCCCGAGCTGTTTGAATCACTTGGTCATGGGGGAATGTTACGTCCCCAGTCCAAAGGGCAGACTCGGTGGGACATCGCCCGACCCCGAGCTGTTTGCATCACTTGGTCCTGGGGGAATGTTACGCCCCCAGTCCAAAGGGCAGACTCGGTGGGACATCGCCCGACCCCGAGCTGTTTGAATCACTTGGTCCTGGGGGAATGTTACGTCCCCAGTCCAAAGGGCAGACTCGGTGGGACATCGCCCGACCCCGAGCTGTTTGTCTCAGTGGTGGTTGCTTTTACTTTTAAAGGATTTCGCCAGAAAATGAAATTTTATTCATGTTTGGGGGCGGGCCGCCCTCTTTACAACAGTTGTTCCAATTCGGTATTTTTGTCCGGTTTCTGCAAAAAAAGAAAATAGAAGTTGATTTTTACGGGAAGTACTTTCTTAACATCTCGGCGTTCCATGGTTTCTTCAACCTCATGCCATCCAGATGCTCTAGGATATAGGCCCCTGGTCTTGCTACCTCGGTGATTTTGTAAGGTCCTTCCCACTTGGCACCTAACGAACCCTCTTCAGGTCGTCGGGTGCTCAGAGTCACTTTTCTTAGCACTAGATCGCCTGGCAGGAAGGAGCGGGTCCGAACTCTCCTATTGTAAAATCGGGCCATTCTCTGTTTGTAGATGGCTTCTCTTACTGCTGACTGCTCTCTCTCTTTCTTTCGTCGACCAGTCGAGGTGATTTTTGATAAGTTCTTCGTTCCGTTCGTTCTCAAAGTGGCGGACCCTGTGGGTTGATATTCCGATCTTTGCCGGGATGACGGCCTCACATCCGTATGATAGGGAGAAGGGTGTTTCTCCTGTTGAGTCCTTGAAGGTCGTTCGGTGTGCCCACAGTACCTCTGGTAGCTCCTCGACCCATAGGCTTTTGCTTGATCCGAGTCGAGCTTTCAGGTTTGATTTGATGGTTTTATTGGTGGCTTCAACCTGCCCGTTCGACTTGGGATGGGCCGGCGAGGCGAATTTTAAGGTTATCTGGAGGTCTTCACAAAGTTTTCTGAATCCCCTGCTGTCGAATTGCTTTCCGTTGTCGGTGATGATTGCTTGGGGGATCCCGAACCTGCAGATTATATTTTTCTTCAGGAACTCTATGGCTTTCTTCTCCGAGATGGTGGACAATGGTTCTGCCTCTACCCATTTGGTAAAGTAGTCTATGGCCACGATTGCATATTTCGCCTGACCCCGTCCTTTCGGCATCGGCCCTATAATGTCTAGCCCCCACTGTGCGAAGGGCCAGGGGCTGGATATGGTGGTCAGCTGTTCCGCCGGCTGATGGTAGAGGTTGGCATTCTTTTGGTACCCCTCGCATTTCCGTGCTATCCTCACGCCATCCTCGTGCATGGTTGGCCAGTAAAACCCTTGCCTCAAGGCTTTGAAGGCGATTGATCTTCCCCTGGCGTGGCTTCCGCAGATGCCTGCGTGAATCTCCCTGAGCACGTAGTCTGCTTCTTCTGGTGCTAAGCATCTTAGGAGGGGTACAGTGTATCCTCTCCGGTAGAGTACTCCTTCAATCAGGGAAAACTTGGTGCTCTTGAACTTCAGCTTCCTGGCCTCCTTTTTATCTTTAGGGGTTTCTCCTGTTTCCAGGTACCTCCTGATCGGTTGCATCCATGAATCTTTGTTTTCTTCTTCCAGTACGTCTACCTCTGTCTCCCCTATGCTTCTTTCTCGGAGGTATATAAGAGGGATTACCCTGGGGTTTTCTATCCTCATTGAAGAGGCGAGTCGGGCTAGGGAATCTGCTTCGCAGTTGTCTTCTCGTTCGACCTGTTCGAAGAGCACGTTTCCCACTTTCTCCACCCATTTTTGTACTTCGGCCAGGTAAGCTACCATGGCTGGTTCTCTGGCTTGAAAGTCCCCTTTCAGCTGTTGTATTGCTAGCTGAGAATCACTCCTGATTACTACGTTATGGACTCCTACTACCGTACATAGCCTTAGTCCGGCCAGTATTGCCTCGTACTCTGCTTCATTGTTTGTAGTTTTGAAGGCAAATTTGAGGGCGAGCAGTACTTCTTCTCCCTTTTCACTTTTTAGTGCTACCCCTACTCTGTAGCCGTGTGAACTTGCGGATCCCTCTACAGACATTTCCCACCTGTCTTCTTCCACGGCCAAGACCTGCGGTTCTGTGAGTTCTGCTATGAAGTCCGCTAAGGCCTGTCCTTTTATTGCTGTTCTTGGGAGGTAGGAGATGTCGTGCTCGCTTATTTCTACTGACCACTTCATCAGTCTCCCTGAGGCCTCTGGTTTCTGCAAGATTTGTCTCAGGGGATAATCCGTGTATACCTTGATCGGATGGGCTTGAAAGTATGGTCGTAACTTCCGTGCTGCAGTGACCAGGGATAGGGCAATGAGTTCGTGTATGGGGTATCGAGTTTCTGCATCCAGCAGGGCTTTACTGACGTAGTAAACCGGTTTCTGGACATGGTCGGTCTCTTGTACCAGTGCCGAGCTTACTGCGTGTTTTGAGACGGCCATGTATAGGTACAGTGTCTCCCCTGGGAGGGGTTTGGCTAGGAGAGGGGGCTGTGCCAAGTATTGTTTTAGGTGCTGGAAGGCTTCTTCGCACTCAGGTGTCCAGTCGACCCCTTTTTGAGTCTTTTTGATGACTTTGAAGAAAGGATGACACTTGTCGGTTGCTCGTGAGATGAACCGGTTGAGTGCGGCGATTCTTCCTGTAAGGCTTTGTACTTCCTTAACTGTCCGGGGTGATTTCAGGTCTAGCACGGCTTGTATCTTTTGCGGGTTTGCTTCAATGCCTCGTGAACTCACCATGTAGCCCAGAAATTTTCCTGAGGCTACCCCGAATGCACACTTCTCTGGATTGAGCTTTAAACTGTGTTTCCTCAGGAGTTCGAAAGTTTTTCAGGTCGGTCACATGGTCTCTTGGTTCTCCGGACATTGTTATCATGTCGTCGACATATACCAGCATGGTTGTGCCGATGAGTGGTTTGAAGATTTTGTTCACCAATCTCTGGAAAGTCGCCCCTGCATTCTTCAATCCGAAAGGCATTACTTTATAGCAGTACAGCCCTTGGTCAGTGATAAAGGTGGTCTTCTCCTCGTCCGCAGGGTGCATCTTGACTTGATTGTATCCCGAGAAAGCGTCCATGAAGCTTAGCAGCCCTTGGCAGGCTGTTGTGTCTACCAGTTGGTCTATATTTGGGAGGGGAAAGCTGTCTTTTGGACATGCTTTGTTGAGGTCGGTGAAATCTACGCACATTCTCCACTTTTCGTTAGATTTTTTCACCAATACCACGTTGGACACCCATTCTGGGTATTTTACCTCCCGGATGAAACCGGCTTTCAGCAATTTTTCCACCTCGGTTGCTATTGCTCCGCATCGCTCCTGGTTGAATATTCTCCTCTTCTGTTTTACTGGCTTGTGTAATGGGTTCACTGCTAAGCGATGGCTTACGAATTTTGGGTCGATTCCGGGCATGTCATCGTGTCCCCATGCAAAAACGTCGGGGTACTTTTGTAGACATTCCAACAAGTCTTTTCTTAGGGCCTTGTCTAGACTTCCTCCTATTTTTATGTTCTTCTCTGGCCCGAACAGTTTTACTTCTTCCAATTCTTCGGCTGCTCCGAGCCGTGCAGTTTTATCGGGCCGAGGAGCAGGGTCTTTCCTTGTATTCTCGTCATCCTCGTCTCTCTGTCTCTTCTTGGTGCCTCTTTCTACGCAGAGGGTCTCTCGCGAGAAAGTGGCAAAACAGCTGCGGGCTTTTTTCTGGCTTCCGCATATGATCCCGATTCCTTCCCGTGTAGGGAACTTCAATTTCAAATAATGACAGGACATTGCGGCCTTGGTTTTCATCATGAAGGGGCGGCCGACAATGACTTGATAACTGCTCATGCAGTCTACTACGGTGAAGTTTATCATGATCGTTCGGGTTTTGGGGGCAGCCCCGATCGTCATTGCTAACTGGATTTTTCCCAGGGGGATGACCGTTGAACCCCCGAATCCGTACAAGGGGGTGTTGTCCTTGGTTAGGGCTGTGCATTCTACCCCCAGGTTCTCCAAAGTCTCTTTGGAAATTATGTCTACCGCGCTCCCAGGATCCACCAGGATTCGGTCCACTTCGGTGCCGCCGATCGTTGCTTTGATTATTAGTGCGTCATCGTGGGGGAAACTTACCCCCTGAGCGTCTTCGTTGGTGAACATAATGGGTGTTGACCGATTTCCTTGTGGGTTTGGGATTTTTTCTGTTTTCAGCACCTCTGTCCCCCGTGCTCGGTTGTAATTCTTTCTCGACCGGTTGGAGTCCCCGGCCAGCGTTGCCCCTCCTGCGATGACGTTCACCCCTCGATTCCTTGCCCTTTGTCTGGCGGCCATGATCTCGTGGTCGATGTAATTGTTCAGGTACCCGTTCCGGGCCAGGTCCTCCATTTGTTCCCGCAGGTCCTTGCATTCATCGGTTGGTGTGCCCTTTTAGATTGTGGTGTAGGCAGTAGGACCTTTTGTTTTTTCTGTCTGGGTTTTCTCTGATGGGGGCCTCCTGAGGTCGGGTTCTATTAAGAGGCCTTTCTCCCGTATCTCCATGATGATTTCCCCTGGCGGCTTGCTTAGGGGAATATACGCCTCCTCTCGGACCACATGGTTTACTTGAGTTGTGGGTCCTTTTCCTTGATCCTTATGTGCCATTGGCTTGAACTCTTTGGGCCTTGGATTGAACTTCCGGAATTCTCTTTCCGGTCGCCGGTGGTCTTCCTCCTTGTCACTCTTTCTCTGGTGGTTGTCCCCCTCCGGGATACTTTTTCCTCACTTTCTAGTAGGACGTACTTCCTGGCTACCTCCAATGCGGTAGCGTAGTCTGGTGTCTCATGGATCCTCAGGTGGGTCCACAGTTTCCCGACCCTTAGGGCCCCTTTCAGACTTTCCAGGGCCTCTTGGGATTCGTACCCTCCGACCTCGAGTACGGTGTTGTGATACCTTTCAATGAAGCTTTTTAGTGTCTCGTCGTCTCCCTGTTTCATGAGCCTTAGTTCTCCTATTGTTTTTTTAGGGGTGCAGGCTCCTTTGAAGTGTCGGATAAACGATTTCTTAAGCTGGGAGAAGCTCTGGATGCTCCCCGGGGCCAGACTTCTATACCATAGGATGGCAGGTCCACCTAAAGTTAAGGGAAATACTTTGCATACGGTGTCGCCCGTTACCCCCTGTACTTCCATAAGGAGGGCAAAATTCTCAATGTGGGATTTTAGGTCGGAGTGGCCTTTGTATGGTGCCATGGTTGGCATGTTAAATCTCTTCGGGAACTGTGCTGACCTTATCTCTTCTGTATGGGGAGACTCCTCTTCCTCGCCTCGGGTGTCTCCCGCGCCGATCTTGAGGCCTTCTTCCCATCTGGTCATCTCTTTTCTCAGCCAAGATTTTATTTCACGGGCTGTGCCCCCGTGTCGTCTTCTGTGTCCTTCTGTTCTCCTGTCGTTCCGGGCGCGGTGTTCCTTAAGCTCGGAGTTCTCTTGTACTTCTTCGTTGTACTTTCTATCTTCCCTCTCGGAGTTGTAAAAACTGTTGGAGGAGGGGTCGGGTGATTGTTCCTCTTCTTCTTTTCCCACGTGTCCTCTGATCGTGGTTCTTTCCTACCACTTCAGATCTTATCCCATAGGGGCCTCTCTTTCTGGGTCCCTCGTCTTCGCTTATATCTACTACTCTTTTCCCTTTTTCCCTCTCTTTCCTCTTCTGGCCGGCCCCGGTTTCAGTTTCTCGTTGTTGGCTCCTTCCATTCTTCTAGTCGATCCATCATAGACCTCATGTATCTTCCATCTTTTTCATCCAGTCCACTGCCGGACCTCCTGGTTGGTGATTTCTGTCCTCCGCCATTTGTCTTATCACGTGAACTGCTTTTTGTGAAGTTCCCCACAGACGGCGCCAACTGTTGACGGTGGATTTTGGTCTCAGGGTAATACGGGAATATCACCTCCGAGGCAATCCTCCTCCAACTGTGAATTTGTTTAGTTATGCGGGAAACCAAAAGCAAACTTAGCGGAAACAAGAAAATACGACCAATCAGACAAGGTGATTTAACGTGGTTCGGTGGATTTTGAGATCCGACCTACGTCCACGGACAAGAACAGGGTGGTACTCTTTTATTACTCAAATACACTCCTCGAGTCTCTTCTTTGTTTTTACAAATCGGAGTTTTATGATTCTAATCCCTCACTCTTGTGATGATTTTCAGATGTCCCTTTACACATGCTCTACCCTCCTATTTATAATAATACAGAAATCAGACTCCTATTTGCATAAGAAATCCTATTTGTACCCAATCTTCTCTTCTAGTATGGTTTCCTGATCCGGTAATGTCTTCTTCTTTCGTATTCCCTTTTGGATTCTGACTCCTTCTCCTTGCGAGAGTAGGATATCTTTCTTATCTTATCCATAAGAATGAGGTGCTATTGTCTTGAACACGGCCCGTTGTCTGGTCGGTCTTTAATGAGGTCGGCTGTGACAATCTTTTATGCTGAGAGTGTTCCTGCCGACCTCTATAGTGCTCGGTCATATGAACCAAAGTGGTCGGTCTTCCCATGTTGTGGTCGGGTCGGCTACATGATCTTAACTTAGAGAGAAAATTTACCCTTTTGTCCTTGTCGTGCTGCCTTAAATGTTGTAGCGCCTGAAAACACCATCAACATATATATTACAAAGTTTGTATGGTTTGCATCCAATATAATAAGGACAATCTAAGATATTTGCAAATCAAATTTGGTCGTTTTAAGATTTTTTCCCAAATTAAATTAGGAAACTTAATTAAATGAGAATTCTTTATTAAATAAGATTTTCCTATTTAATCTAAATTAGGGAGCTAGCGCACTAAATTAAGCCACAATAGATTAAATATTATTTTGACCCAATAATTAATTAACTATTAATTAATTTCATTTACTTAATTTTAATTAACTATTAATCAAAATTACATATAATTAAATTAAATTTATTTAATATAAATATCAAATATTTATTTAAAAAATTAAATTTAAATTTTATATTTCAAATATATTAATTAAATGAATGTTTCCGAAATATTCTGAATATCCTAATCTTATTAGGAAATTTATTTTAATTGAAAATCTAATTTTCATATTAATTACCAAAATAATCATTTATTAACTTTTAATAAAAATCATTGGATTTGTATCATAGACGAGAACTGTATTCGTGCGACTGTCCTAGGTTTATTATCGAGTAGCAGAGGAATGATATTAACTTTTTAATATTTCATCCTATGATATCCCATATGCCATGGGTAAATGCCTAATACATGTCATGGCCCTTAGTCGATGAATGACGTGGGAAAACATATGAACCTGTTAGAATACACTTCGAACATGTCTTCTCATTCATTCCGATATTTATATTCCTTATCGAGTCTAGGATTATGGTTAGGTCAAATCCTATTCCCTCGATATATTTCGAAACTCGATCTTATGGATTTGATAGCTTTAAGATATTGACTAATTTGGCCAAAGATTTTTATCCATACCTTTGAATTTCCTTAAAACATCTATAACTTTTATTATCAAAGCTATCAGATGTAAACAAACCATGCTATTAAATTGATCCCAATTAATCTAAACATGTTTATCTATGAATATAAATAAAGTCAACAATAAAAGAAATCACACTGGTTGCAATTGTGCTTTCCTTGAACCTTTCTTGAACTTCCATCCTTGAATTTTCCATGATAGTAGTGCATCAAGTGTTGCACCTCTAGTTGGCACACTATAACTCTTCTATGAACATATGACTCCCACTTTGAGAACAAAAAAAATAATCATATTTCTTGGATGTTGAAATCTTAGATTAGAGATTAAAGAAATAACTTTTGAATTAAGGCAGAACCCATAATTAGCCCCCTGAACTCTTATCCAACATCTCAATAGCCCATCAAACTTTTATTTTCACCCATTAGCCCACTGAACTTTTAAAAACCGTGTAACCAGCCCATTTACGTAACGTCGTTCCGCTGTTGCCGTTACTGCTAGTTATGCGTCCCAGCATATCTTTATTTTTACTAGCTATGCGCCCTAGCATATCTTTATTTTTACTAGTTATGCGCCCTAGCATAACTTCAAAGTAAAAAAAAATTTGTTCGGTCCAATCCGAAAATTATTTAAAAAAAAAACTGAATTTATGACAATTTTTAACCTGCATTATGTTAGAAATTTAGGTAAAAGTATTTCAAAATTGGAACAGGCATATCAGTCAAAATTGGGGCTTATCGGGTGGGCAAAAAAACCGACCGAACCGAATCAAAAAGTAAACCGAACCAAACCGTAATGAATTTATGATTTTTTTCTAACGGTTCGGATTGGCCCACCACAAACGGTAAAAGTAACAAATTACAAATATTTCATTAAATTAATTTTCACTAAACACCAAATAAATTAAATAATATCACAAATAAAATTATAAAATAAGAACATAATGTGATTAGATTTGTAATCACATTATAAAAATCAGGGGTGAGCATAGTTCAGTAAAAATTTCTAATTATAATTATTCGATTTTTTTTTTTAAAAAAAAGAAGTAATTGTTCAGTTTTTTATTAAAAAAATTATTTTTTTAAAAAAGTAATTGAAGTTATGCGATGGCGCATAATTAGCAAAAAATAAAGATATGTTAGGGCGCATAATGAGTTGGCACTGAAAAAAATCTGAACCGTTCGTTACACGCGCGGAATGGCGTTACGTAAATGGGCTAGTTACACGGTTTTTAAAAGTTCAGTTGGCTAATGGGTGAAAATAAAAGTTTGATGGGCTATTGAGATGTTGGATAAAAGTTCAGGGGGCTAATTATGGGTTCTGCCTTTGAATTAATCTTAGAACAAAGTTTGAATAAAATTAGAGTGAGAAAGAAAGAACAAAATTTCGGCCAAGAGAGAATTCTACACCCCTTGGCCGAAAATCACACACATATATATAGTATAGGGTTTGCCTTATTTGTATCCCAATACAATAAAGACAATTCAAGATCTCTTCAAATCAAATTTGATCTCCTCAACATTATTTCCCAAATTAGATTACGAAACTTAATTAAATAAGAATCCCTTATAAAAGAAGACTTCATTTTTTAATCTAAATTAATATTTAACTAAATAGGGTGCTAGCCCACTAAATTAATGTGCAATAGATTAAATATTATTTTGACCCAATAATTAATTAACTATTAATTAATTTCATTTACTTAATTTTAATTAACTATTAATCAAAATTACATATAATTTATTTAATATAAATATCAAATATTTATATAAACAATTAAATCTAACTTTTATATTTCAAATTTATTAATCAAATTAATATTTTAGAAATATTAAGAATATCTTAATCTTATTAGGAAATCTTATTTTAATTTAAAATCTAATTTTCATATTAATTACCAAAATAATCATTTATTAACTTTTAATAAATATCTTTGGATTTGTAACATAGACGATAACTGTATTTGTGCGACCGTTCTATGTTCACTATCGAGTAGTAGTGGAATGATATTTGTGGATGCTGGATTTCGACCGAGGTCCACAATCGAGAATTTGTAGGTTGGGGGCACTAACGATCCTGCAAGACAAAGGTAGAGTGAGCAGAAGTAGAGTGCCCACCGGTGTGGTGGGTGTCGGGGGCACTCCGACGCTCAAGTCAGTAGTATGAAATGAGCAGTAAACAAGTAAAATGTGAAATTAAGGCTTGTTATTACCTTATCTTTCTTTTGGTGGCCGTGAGGGCGGTGACAAATATTTAGGGAATGGGAAGCTATGAGAGCTTATGTCAGAAAAGAGAAGACTTGAATGTGAGAAGTCAAGCTTGAATCAGAGAAATGAAATTTTGATGCGTTGGAGTTACGAACTCTGCTTCAATTTATAGGCCGAAGAGATATTGCCTTTTCATTTGGCACATGGAGGTAAGTCCCACAATATGCTCAAGATATAATTATTTAGTGATAAAAAATCACAGCATGTGGAGTAGGATAATCATGTTTAGAGAAAGTGGGAAATAGTTGGTAAAGATTTGAAGTACGTTTATATCTTGTTTCTTGGCTTTAGCTTTATGTATGAATCATTTATCTGCAAGTGGAATAAGGTTTTTACTGGGCTTTACCTTGGGCTTTCTGGTATTCAACATCTATGTCTATGGGCCTTATCTGACATTGGGTTCGAATGGAAAGACAGTTTTGCCCCTGGCCCAATTTTGGCCCGTACAGTTTGTCCCCTACTCTCTAAGTCAAAAAGTCTTTTTGATTTTAGAGAGTATTTCTATATGTGTGTTGTATGAAGCAAATCATAAGAGCATGTGTCAAGAAAGCACGACTGTAAACATTACCTTCTACCGTCTGTGTCGATACGTGGTTCAACATGGTTGCTAAAGTCTCTTACATTTTTGAACAGCTGCATAATTTTTGGCATTTTCTGAATATGCAGTTCATATTTCAGGAACTTGATTCCACATGAATCCACTTGAGTTCCCTGGTAGACTAAACTTTGAGGAAGGTTCAGGAGCACACGACATGAGTCGTTTGGAACGAGAGTAGTCCATGTCTCCTATTTGTATCTACATGAGTCTAATGGGGGATGTCCCGGGTCGACTGAACCATATGAAGGAAAATGAATATATTTCATACGACATGTGTCGTCTGGACTCTGAAAGTCCAAGTCTTCAACTTGACTCGACATGAGTCTTTATGAGGGATGTCCCTGGTCGACTGAACTAGTTGAAGGTTTAACAGTATCTTCATGCGACATGTGTCGTCTGGACTGAGGAAGTCCAGGTCTTCAACTTGACTCGAAATGAGTCTTATGGGGGATATCCCCGGTCGAATGAACTAGACGAAGGTTCATAAGTTCATTCCATACGACATGTGTCGTCTGGACTGAGGAAGTCCAGGTCTTCAACTTGACTCGACATGAGTCTTATGGGAGATGTCCCCGGTCGACTGAACCAGATGAAGGTTCAGAAGTTCATTTCATACGACATGTGTCGTCTGGACTGAGCAAGTCCAGGTCTTCAACTTGACTCGACATGAGTCTAATAGGGGATGCCCCGGGTCGACTGAACCAGATGAAGGTTCGGGAGTTCATTTCATACGACATGTGTAGTCTAGACTGAGGAAGTCCAGGTCTTCAACTTGAATCGACATGAGTCTTATGGGGGATGTCTCCGGTCGACTGAACCAGATGAAGGTTCAAAAGTTCATTTCATACGACATGTCATCTGGAGAGAGGAAGTCCATCTCTTCAACTTGACTCGACATGAGTCTAATGAGGGATGCCCCGGGTCGACTGAACCAGATGAAGGTTCAGAAGTTCATTTCATACGACATGTCGTATGGACATAGGAATTACAGCTCTTCAACTTGACTCGACATGAGTCTTACGGGTGATGTCCCCGGTCTACTGAACCAGGTGAAGGTTCAATAGTTTATTTCATACGACATGTGTCGTCTGGACAGAGGAAGTCCAGGTCTTCAACTTGACTCGACATGAGTCTTATTGGGGATGTCCCCGGTCGACTGAACCAGATGAAGGTTCAGAAGTTCATTTCATACGACATGTTTCGTCTGGACTGAGCAAGTCCAGGTCTTCAACTTGACTCGACATGAGTCTAATAGGGGATGCCCCGGGTCGACTGAACCAGATGAAGGTTCGGGAGTTCATTTCATACGACATGTGTAGTCTAGACTGAGGAAGTCCAGGTCTTCAACTTGACTCGACATGAGTCTTATGGGGGATGTCTCCGGTCGACTGAACCAGATGAAGGTTCAAAAGTTCATTTCATACGACATGTCGTCTGGAGAGAGGAAGTCCATCTCTTCAACTTGACTCGACATGAGTCTAATGAGGGATGCCCCGGGTCGACTGAACCAGATGAAGGTTCAGAAGTTCATTTCATACGACATGTCGTATGGACAGAGGAATTACAGCTCTTCAACTTGACTCGACATGAGTCTTACGGGTGATGTCCCCAGTCTACTGAACCAGGTGAAGGTTCAGTAGTTTATTTCATACGACATGTGTCGTCTGGACAGAGGAAGTCCAGGTCTTCAACTTGACTCGACATGAGTCTTATTGGGGATGTCCCCGGTCGACTGAACCAGATGAAGGTTCAGGAGTTCATTCCATACGACATGTGTCGTCTGGACTGAGGAAGTCTAGGTCTTCAAATTGACTCGACATGAGTTTTATGGGGGATGTCCCCGGTCGACTGAACCAGAAGAAGGTTCAGGAGTTCATTCCATACGACATGTGTCGTTTGGACTGCGGAATTCTAGGTCTTCAATTGACTCGACATGAGTGTTGAGTCGAAAAATAACTGCTTCATTTCTGGTGTTCTATTGATTTCGTGTCGAATGCCTGGTCTGAAATTGTTGTTGTGTCGAATGAAATCTCCTTTTAGTGTCTGTTAAAATTGATGTCGTATCCAGTGGTTAGAACTCTTGTATCTAAGCTTATTCTATATGTTGTGCCGAGTGGCCAATATCTTTGTGCGAATTCCATGAATGTCGTGTCGAGTGGCTACAACTATGGTACCTACATTTCATTAGGCATTATGTCGAATGGCGAGTAGATCTTGTGTCAAGCCCTGTATAGATGTTGTGTCGAATCGATATTCCAAGGGTACTGATCTTCCGCTTGACGTGGTGTCGAATGATTATGCAACTTGTATCAGGGGTTGCTTAAATGTCGAATCAAGTGATAGCACCATTGATATCAACCTCTCACTTGATGTAGTGTCAAACGACTACATTACATGTATTTAGATTTCCGATGTTGTCGTGTCAAATGGGAAAGACACTGGTGAAAATCACTTTCTTGATGTTGTGGCGTTAGAAACATCTAATTGTGACAAGCCTGGTTGTAATTCTTTTCTCCATTCGACAATACCTGATTGAAGGATTCTAGATCTTCCACGTGTCATTAAATGGAGTAAAACCTAACGTGAATAACGAGGCATCATTTTGGCGGGAAAATGAAACGCCAAAATGTAGTATAAGAGAGATCTCATAGGTTCATTTGTTTCATTCACAAAGATCTACGAGTTGGGAGAAAAGCTTCAAGGCTCCAAGGTATTCTCCAAAATTTCTTCGTGTTCTTCTTTTACTTTGAATGTTCATAGAGTAGCTTCAAACTATTCTTAGCCAAATTAGGTTGTTTGATCTTTTGAATCGTACGTTGTTTGGTGGAATTGTGTTTGGAGAATTGAGTAGGAGTTGATCCTTAGGAAACCCATTTTCTAGAAATTATTTGTTTGTATGTTTGTCGAGTGAAAGATATCGAGTGGAGAATCCCTAGAGAGCTTATGAGCTCAAATAGATAAATATGTCGAAGTATCCTCAAGTGAGTCGAGTGAAGACAGATCACTCCGGGACTGGTCGCGTCAACAACTTACGGAGGCAGGGCCAGTTACGGTATTGTCGCATGAAACTCCTATGGATGCAATACCTCTTAGGACTTTATCAGCTGTGGGAGAGTCGGGTGGGACAGTTAGCACTAGTGAACTAACGAACTTGCTAACCAAGAACCCTACTAGTCGTATGACTGAAAGATCATTGAGGGAAATTAGGTGTAAGTACAGATTCCCTGATTCTATGGAATTGAAATGACCATTGTCGACTGAGAGAATAGACTATAAAATCCCCGGATGGATTGGGTTTTATGAACGACCTTTTACGAATGGGCTCAGATTCCCTATTCCGAGATTAGTCTGGGAAGTTTTGGACCATTATGGGATTGCTCATTCACAGTTGATGCCAAACGCTTGGAGGATCTTGTTGTCGATTGAATGTTTGGCTTTTGAATTAGGAGTGTTTTTTGAGGTGAAGGGTGTAGTTTTCACATACTACTTAAAGGAGCATCTAACTGAGAAAGGGAGATATACTCTGTATCTTCGTCAAAAGAAGGAACACCTAGTCATGGGGCTTCCAACAAATGATATGGGGAACTGGCAATCTGATTATTTCTTTGTGAGGGGTGAGGGTGTGTTTGGGTCGGCTGGAATGGGTCGTATCTCAGAGTATTGGAGTTTAATTAGTGAGTATCATATCTTTTTATTTGTAATATCTCATGATTGCGATTGTCGTATGAAGCTAACAAGTTGATTGCTTGTTCTGCAGGTCCGTTTCAAAACAGGTTGTTTGACATAACCCCTCAGATCATATCTAACACTAAAGCTCTTTTTGCTCTTCCAGCCGAACAACGAGATTGGAGAATCGTCTTGGTAGAGAAGAGATTAAGGGCGACTTTAGTGTGGAAAGAAATCTTCGAATCAGAAGGTATATCTACCCCTTTGGCACTTTGTAAACACGTATTGATAGTCATCTACTGTAATTGGTCGATTCGAGAGTTATACGGAAAGGAATTTTTTATAAAGCCTTTAACTCCAAAGGAAATTTTATGCGCAATGGATATAATGTCAGGACCCATTAAGGTGTCTTCTATTGATGAGTTGAAGAGTCGTAAGAAGGCTAGGAAGCTTAAAGTGAAGGAACCAGAGGTTGAGGTTCCTGAACTAAAACAAGATGTGTCGACTGAAACTCCTACAATTAAGAGGCAGTCGACTGAAATAGTTGTCAAATGAGGAAAAAGGAAAGCAGTTGAAATTGAAGAGGACATTGATAATGTTATTGTCAAGATTCCATCAGGGTCGACTGCTATCTCGGACCCGTCAAGCCTAAAACCTTTCATTAAGAAGCTCTTGTTGGAGGAGGATGAACAAAAGTTATCCAAGATTGGCCCAGTTGAGACAATGAAGAAGACTGCGGCTCTAACTTATCAAGTAAGTAAATAAACTAAAAATGTGTTTTATAACTTTTGTCGAATGATGACTAACTTAATGTTTTTCTCAGGCAATGAAGTGTAACTTATATATGCAACAATACGTTGAGTCGAACCAGAGGAAGCAGAGGGAGATAGAGAAGTCGATTGCGGTGATGAAAAATGAGATGGCAGAATTGAAATCAACGTTTGAAAAGAAGAATAAAGAGATGAAGAAGGAGTTGAAGGATATGAAGGCTACTCTCAAGATGGAGAGGGAAACTTCTGAAGTTACAATTGAAGGTTATAAAGATGCGCTCGACAATGTGAGGAATGAGAATGGAGAATTGGTCGAGTAGATTGAAGGGATTGCTCTCGAATCCATGATGAAAGAAATGAGTAATATAATGAAGGATTTCCTTGAAGGAAAAACCGTCGCATGGGAACCACAGAAATGGATTCGAGAATATGATCGACTAATTGCAGGGCTTTCTTCCTCCAACGAAGGTGATGTGGAAGGGAAGGGTGAAGAAGTCGACTCCAAGGAGGCTGAGAAAGAAATCATTGATGCCGAGGAGGCGGCTGGAGTTGAAGAGACGGAGAAGAAGAGTGAAGAAGTGGGTCGAATGGAGGTTGAACCTGCTGGACAAATTGAAGAAATTTATGCTTCTGATGCTAAAGTTGCTGCCGAAGTTATCCCGGAAGAAGTTTCGGAAAAGTAAATTGTTTGTAATTTTTATTTTATGTTGTTGCCTTTTAATAGTTTGAACAATTAAATGGTTAAATGGTATTTTGAGATTATCTACAAACGGGTTTTGTTATTTTGTCGAATCATAATACATGAAGCAGTAATCTACTCTTATTCTTCAAATTTAAACATAAGCACGCATATATTACCGGTAGAATCGTTTAAGGTGAATCACATTCCAACTGTTGTGAATTTGACTTCCCTCTGTCGTTTGTAATTTTAGGCTCCATGTCCAACAACTTTTGTGATGACGTATGGACCTTCCCAATTTTGTCCTAATTTACCATCTCCAATTTCTTTGGTATTCTGGAAAACTCTTCGTAGTACCTGTGGGACACAGAAACTGGGAGACGCATGCTGTTATAGGCTCGTGGCCTAGTCGGGAGTACGGAGTAGCCACGGGGGACTAAACCGGAGAATAATGGAGTCGCAACCCGGTGTGAACCGGGAAAATGAGATTTAAGGCCGCACTCACCCCTCGCAAGGGAAGACCTCAAACCGTTGGGTTCGGAATGGTCCCTTACTTATGTCACTTGTAATGAAAGGATTTGTGTAATAATTTAATCAAGCTTAAGTAACACTTATTTCCAAGAGTATCATGCTTCTAAATCCATATGCGCAAAAAATAAAACTTACACTTAAATTTGCATATATTTCACATCTAAGATTATATGCTTGAAAGTACATCAAAGTAGCAACGAACATACAACTTCATTGGCATATTGTATTCATGGAAACACAAGCACACATTAACCACACAAGCACACATAAAGGTGAATCAAATGATGGCGAACATGTGATTTCATAGACATATCATAAACAAATAGCCATTACATGTCCATGCACAAATAAAAGAGTCAACTAAGTATATAATGCAAAAAGACACTTAAGGATGCAATTAGGCATTAAAGTGAGCATGCTATGACGTGGTGCAAAAGAAGATAACTAATATGGACATAAGCACACATGTGAGCACTTTTCCAAGTGGTACGTGGAATTGTATCCCAAATATAGACCGCACTACTGTCCATTTGGAATCGGCTACTGAATTTATGTCTGGGTTTCCATCCGATATACCACAAGAAATAATACTCAAATGCTATCACGACATGGATATGTGAATTGTAATACATTAAACACATTGTACTCATACATGTGAAGAATACAGATGAATGATACCTAAACAATCTTGCGTAACACAGAGAAGCAATCAGATTCATCATACGAAGGGATAGCTACTATGAAATCTGATGAAAATGACTCAGTTCAGTGGGTGCGTGTTCGCGTAGCGTTCGATAACGCGTTCGAACGGTAAATAGAAGGTTCGCGTTCGTATAGCGTTCGAGAACGCGTTCGAATGGAGCCGGACCTGATGCATGAAACACTAAAAAATGCGTGCGCGTTCGCGTAGCGTTTGAGAACGCGTTCGAACAGTAAACAGAAGGTTCACGTTCGTGTGGCGTTCGAGAGCGTGTTCGAACGGAACCAGACCTAATGCATGATGAAACTAAGAAAATGCGTGCGCGTTCGCGTAGCGTTTGAGAACGCGTTCGAACGGTAAACAGAATGTTCACATTCGTGTGGCGTTCGAGAACGCGTTCGAACAGAACCAGACCTGATGCATGCAACACATTCATAGACAAACAAATCCACAATGTGGGACCTCACGTATCCGATTGAACTCATCTCGCATCCAATCGAGTATACACCAATCGGCGCGGAAAAGCATCGTGGTAAAGGGTTTTAACCCCTCCAAATAGGGGACCTTTCATCGCACTTACTAAGCCCATGCGCTCAATTGAATCATGCATACAAAGAATTAAAAAACAATAATATCAAACTTAGTATGCCCGATTGAACGTATCTTGCATTCAACCGAACACACATCAATCGGTGCAGCAAAGCATCATGGTAAAGGATTTTAACCCCTCCAAATAGGGGACCTTTCATCGCACTTACTAAGCCCATGCGCTCGATTGAATCATGCATACAAAGAATTAAAAAACAATAATATCAAACTTAGTATGCCCGATTGAACGTATCTTGCATTCAACCGAACACACATCAACCGGCGCGGCAAAGTATCGTGGTAAAGGATTTTAACCCTTCCAAATAGGGGACCTTTCATCGCACTTACTAAGCCCATGCGCTCGATTGAATCATGCATACAAAGAATTAAAAAACAATAATATCAAACTTAGTATGCCCGATTGAACGTATCTTGCATTCAACCGAACACACATCAACCGGCGCGGCAAAGCATCGTGGTAAAGGATTTTAACTCCTCCAAGTAGGGGATCTTTCATCGCACTTACTAAGCCCATGCGCTCGATTGAATCACGCATACAAAAGTAACATGCAGAATTCAAATGACGAAAAATAAATAAATCAAAGCAACATAAAACAAAAGAATGTGCTGTTTACTCAAGCGGTACGTGGAGTTGTATCCCGAGTACAGATCATACTACCGTCCATTCGGAATCGGCTATGAAATTTATGTCCGGGTTTCCATCCGATATACCGCGAGAGTTGACACATCTTTCATTTTATTCCAAAGCCACAACATACCATATCTCATAATCCATGCATATTTATCTACTCAAGGGCCACAACATGCATTTCATCATACCAATCATGCAAGCAATATTCAATAAATAATACAAATAAAACAGAAAATGAATGTGAAAAATACCCTCAGGTCTAACCTCTCTGGTTCACTGTTTTGCTATTTTGCTTGCTGTTTGGCCTCCGTTTTGCTGTTGTTTGGCCTCCACTTTGCTACCGTTTCCTCTGTATTTCTGCTTGCTGTTCAGGTCACTGTTTTGGTGTTTTTAATGGATTGTTTTGGGTGTTTTTTGAAGGCTTTAAGTGCAGTTTTTTAGTTACTGTTTTAAGGATTAAAAGTACAGTTTTTTAGTTACTGGTTTAGGTGATTTAGGGGCTATTTTGGGGTATTTTTACTGCTATTTTAAGGTGATTTCGGGCTACTGCTTTAAGGTTGTTATGCTGCTGATTTGGGCGTGTATGGCTGCTGTTTTTGGCGTTTTCTTTTGGGGGTGATTTAGGTTGCTAAATGGAAGTATGATTTTCGGTGATTAGGGGAAGGAGATGAAGAGAATTTTTGTGTTATTTCTTAGTAGTATGTGTGAACTTGAGAGAATGGAGAGTGGACAGAATTTTTGGCTTCTTTTGCTTGTGAAAAACGCGGACTAGAGAGAGGAGGAGAGGCTGTGGGTGGTGGTTGTTTATATAGAGAATGGCTAGGGCTTCAACTTGTCTCACAAGGAATAGGATCTTGGTTTCTAATTTAAGCTTCTCAAGAATGGCATACACAAGATTGAGGGGGGGACAAAATATTATAAATTAGGAAGTTACAAGATTAGATTGGTGTTGATTAGGAAGTCAAATATTTTAGATTGGTAAATATATTATTTAGTTAGGAATGATTATATTTGATTAGTTTATATTAGGCATATACTTATTTTATGTTTGGTAAATATTTTATTTATTTTGGTAGGTGATTATTTAGATTTTATTTGTTTTATTTAATTTGGTATATGACTTAATTAATTATTTTATTTAATTACATTATCTAATTAATATTTAACTTAATATTTGATTTAATTTGGGTGTGTTTTAAGTGGGCTTGGGCTAGGCTAGGGTGCATGTGGGCTAAATGGGCTCGGGTCATGAGGCTAACAGCAAAACCAGAAATACCGATACCGTTCGAACGCCAATTCGAACGCGACACGAACGCCCGCAATCTGCCTGACGTTCGAACGCGTTTAAGAACGCAGCACGAACGGAAACAGTGAACACGTGAAACGACTTTGATAGCATACTCATCCTGAATTTCCCCTTCCGATACCGTTTCTCGCGACTTCCGTGACTTAAAAGGTAGTGCCTCCAACTGAGACTCATCATCGGGTTTCACATGCAAAAATGCAATGCCTACAGTCGCCCCTACTTTGATGGGACTTGTGCAGTGTGTGACTTTGAACAATCCTATCAATGTTATGCAATGCATTTTCACTTACCTGACTCGTCTGCTGCCTCGAGCTGAGTTGGTGCTGCGGTGGACCTCGATCCTGGGATGCGTCCCCAAAACTACTGACGATGTGGGCCTCGCCCTCAAGCTGATATGGGCTTCGCCCCCCCAAGCTGATATGGTGTGGAGCCTCGCTCCCAAGCCGATATGGGCCTCGCCCCCAAGCTGAAATGATGTGGGGCCTCGCCCCTAAGCTGGCATGGACCTCGCCCTAAGATTCATTCCTGGATTCATTCCAAAATTCTGACGGTGCGGGCTAGGATTCATTCCAAAAAAAAACTGATGTTGTGGGCCTCGGCTTTAGGATTCATTCCTAGATTCCTTCCTGGATTCATTCCTAAACTCTGATGGTGTGGGCCCCGACCCTAGGATTCATTCCAAAATTCTGACAATGTGGGCCTCGACCCTGGGATTCATTCCAAAACTCTACTGATGTGGGCCTCGGCCCTGGGATTCATTCCCGGATTCCTTCCAAAATTCTGCTGACATGGGCCTCGACCCTGGGATCCATTCCCGGATTCATTCCTGGATTCGTTCCAAATTCTGAGAGATTCATTCCCTGGATTCGTTCCAAATTCTGAGAGATTCATTCCCTGGATTCGTTCCAAAATTCTGAGAGATTCATTCCCCGAATTCCTTCCAAACTCTGAGAGATTCATTCCCTGGATTCGCTCCAAATTCTGAGAGATTCATTCCCTGGATTCATTCCAAATTTTGAGAGATTCATTCCCTGGATTCATTCCAAATTCTGAGAGATTCATTCCATGGATTCGTTCCTGAAACTGTACTGTTGTTGTTGTTTCTGACTAGCTTACCTTTGCTGATTTCTCTCTTTCTTTCTTCGAAACCTGTTAACATAAAACAAAACAAACACAAAAATGATGCAAAATGTGTTACGTGTATGCATGTATGCATGAGTTTCCTATCCCGTTGGGTTAGGTCTTCGGTCAATTCCCTTAGTGACAGCTCGGTCTTCTCTTCCTTAGGCAAAGTACTGCTTCAATCTGTCTACACTAATTGGTTATGTGAACTCATTTCCTTTCCAAGTCTAACAGTCTCACTGTCTTCATTTCCCAATTTCTGAATGGCCAACTTATCTTTTCTGCTTGCTTCTTCTGAGGATTCCCTACGTTCTGAGTATCATAGTACCAAGATTGAATGCCTTTGTCACATGCACTCATGTTGCAAGTTGAGAAGTGGAGATTCAGGCAAGTAAGCGAAATGAACTTCTTTATTATTGTTGAGAAAAGATTCGAACAAGCAAACAAAATCAATGTCTTTATTAAAAATGCAAGATAAACTTGGAGAAACAGCAGTGCCTTCTTCCTCAGCCTCTGGTTCTTCGTTTTTATTATCCCGTATCCCCATGTGAGAAGCTTGGTGGTTGGGGGTTTGGAGGACAAAGGTTTCAGGCAAGCCAAAGTTGATCATGGTGGTGGGACGGAGTGGTAATTTGGTAGAGGATTCCTGTGTGTGCTGGGTTGCTCTCTTTCTGGGTCAGGTATTTTATGGGTGTCAATCAGGTCTTGGATCTCATGCCTAAGGCGGGGGCAGTTGTCAGTTTCATGACCCTTTTGTTGGTGAAAATAACAGAATAAGTTCAAGTCAAGGTAGTGCGGCACATGGCTGGGGAGTGGTTTAGGTTCCAAGGGTTTCAGAAGTCCTTGTATCTTCAATTTCTCAAACACCTTTGATAGAGGTCTACCCAAGTTGGAGAAACGTCTGTTCCTGATGGCAGTGACCTCAGCACTGGAAGACTTGGCTTCAGGATGTCCCCCAAAATTCCTTTTATTCTGGCCATAAAACTTTATGTTTTCAGCCTCTTCTTCCTCAATATCCATGACAGTTTCCCTCAACTGTCGGAAATCCGCAATCATTGAAGTCATCCTCCTCAACTTGCCATAGATCGAGGGCTTAGTGCCCTTGATGATCATTTTAATCTGGTCCTTCTCAGAGGGCCGAGTCTGCATTTTCAGAAGCTGGCTTCTCCAGCGGTCTACATACTTCTTGAAGCTTTCTTCTGGCTTCTGCTTAGTGTTCTCCAAATCACGAAGTGACAAATCAATCTCTAAGTCTGTAACATACTATTCAGAAAAGCATCAGCTAGTTCCTTCCAATCTTCCTTAACCTTCTTCTTAAGGCTATGATACCAAACCACAGGTGCCCCCTCGAGTGACATCCCAAACATCTTTTGGACTTGGCGCTGTGATAGGCCCATTGAACTCATGACTGAGACATATTGCTGCAAATGGACCCTCGGGTCTCCATTCCCATTAAACTTGGCCATGTCTGGCATTTTAAACTGAGCTGGCAGCTGTTCTCCGAAGGTCATTGCCTCATAATCTAACAACTCTTCATGTTTACCCCTCATTTTACGGGTAACTGACTCAACCTGATCCCGAAGCTTCTGAAATTTTGCCTGAGACCCAATCACTTTGCCTGTAGCATATTCTGCCATGTCATCATCAAAAGTGGGGATATCATCCCCCAACCCATTCGGAGGCTCCTCACGTCTTACATTCTCAAAATTTCCCCCAGCACGGGGCACAGCCATATTTGTCATGGCAGTAGTCAAGGCTTGCAACTGTTCGGTAATCTTGGCGAAACCATTTTCTAACTGATCTATCCGGGATACCTCATTATCGGATGTACTCATATCTGTTACCGGTCTTTTGGTGAGTCTTCCCTCTTCCCTAACCCAACGGGAATCTATGATGGCTTTTAGAACATACGGGTTAGCATGATGTATGTATGCATGGGGTGCATGAGATGCATGTAACATATATAACATACTAAATCAACTAAAATTTTCAAACAAATCGGCCTGTTATCAGTTTAGAAGCTTTTGGGCTAACTGTCGTAGGAGTGAACTCGTCCCAGTTTAAATGGCCCAACGAGTTCACATCTCATGGCAAGGAGCCCAACTAAATCCAAATGGTAATGTTCCGAACACAAGCACAAAGTGGCCCATCAATCACTTAGAAGCCTTTGGCCCAATCGTCATAAAATACGTTCTTGTCCCAGTTTAAATGGCCCAACAAGCCCATATCCCATGACAAATGGTCCAAATGGATCCAAACGGCAATGTTCCCAAACACAAACATAAAAGAAAGATAATGCAAACACAAAACAATAATTTCTACAGAATGGCCCATCAACATTTCAGAAGCTTTGGGTCCAATGGTCATAAGGTACGAACTAGCCCCAGTTTAAATGGCCCAGCAAGTCCGCATTTCTGACAATGGTCCAACTACATCCAAATGAGGATGGTCCACAAGCTCATACTCAAGGAAATAATTATTACTTTAACCATACAATCCCGGTCTATGGGTGGGTTCGCATGAGTGTAGACAAAGGCTCTCATCGGCGAAGGATGGCCCACAACTAGGTCTCCCCAATCAAGGGTTCGAGCAACCAAGTGAGCGCATTCTTTTTTATACACTAAGGTACGTGCCAATGAGCTATGGTGTGTGACTGACTGTCAAATGGATTTCTCATTGTAGATTCCCCAGAGGGAAGGTGGAGCGAGGCTCACTTAAATACCCAAGCCTCTTAGGATCTTATCGCTTGGTGTCAGGAGTAAACAACGAGTCCTCCAAATTAGTCCATCACAATAGGCTACGAGTAGATGGCTATATAGGTGCCTTCACAGCTTTTCCTTCTAGAAAGGTAGTGAATGAAGGAAGACACCAAACCATTACCTAGCCTAAAAAATGCCTTTGATTAAACCCCCATTTCATCCACTATAGACACGGTTAATTAAAACATAAATCCAAACATTACAAAAGACAATATTTCGGGGCCGATTATCTATCCCCAGTGGAGTCACCAGACTGTGGGACACAGAAACTGGGCGACGCATGCTGTTCTAGGCTCGCGACCTAGTCGGGAGTACGGAGTAGCCACGGGGGACTAAACTTGAGAATAATGGAGTCGCCACCCGGTGTGAACCGGGAAAATGAGATTTAAGGCAGCACTCACCCCTCGCAATGGAAGACCTCAAACCGTTGGGTTCGGAATGGTCCCTTACTTATGTCACTTGTAATGAAAGGATTTGTGTAATAATTTAATCAAGCTTAAGTAACACTTATTTCCAAGAGTATCATGCTTCTAAATCCATATGCGCAAAAAATAAAACTTACACTTAAATTTGCATATATTTCACATCTAAGATTACATGCTTGAAAGTACATCAAAGTAGCAACGAACATACAACTTCATTGGCATATTGTATTCATGGAAACACAAGCACACACTAACCATACAAGCACACATAAAGGTGAATCAAATGATGGCGAACATGTGATTTCATAGACATATCATAAACAAATAGCCATTACATGTCCATGCACAAATAAAAGAGTCAACTAAGTATATAATGCAAAAAGACACTTAAGGATGCAATTAGGCATTAAAGTGAGCATGCTATGACGTGGTGCAAAAGAAGATAACTAATATGGACACAAGCACACATGTGAGCACTTTTCCAAGTGGTATGTGGAATTGTATCCCAAATATAGACCGCACTACCGTCCATTTGGAATCGGCTACTGAATTTATGTCTGGGTATCCATCCGATATACCACAAGAAATAATACTCAAATGCTATCACGACATGGATATGTGAATTGTAATACATTAAACACATTTTACTCATACATGTGAAGAATACAGATGAATGATACCTACACAATCTTGCGTAACACAGAGAAGCAATCAGATTCATCATACGAAGGGATAGCTACTAGGAACAATTATGAATGAAATCTGATGAAAAGGACTCAGTCCAGTGGGTGCGCGTTCGTGTAGCGTTCGATAACGCGTTCGAACGGTAAACAGAAGGTTCGCGTTCGTATAGCATTTGAGAACGCGTTCGAACGGATCCGGACCTGATGCATGAAACACTAAAAAATGCGTGCGCGTTCGCGTAGCGTTTGAGAACGCGTTCGAACGGTAAACAGAAGGTTCACATTCATGTGGCTTTCGAGAACGCGTTCGAACGAAACCAGACCTGATGTATGATGAAACTAAGAAAATGCGTGCGTGTTCGCGTAGCGTTTGAGAATGCGTTCGAACGGTAAACAGAAGGTTCACGTTCGTGTGGCGTTCGAGAACGCGTTCGAACGGAACCAGACCTGATACATGCAACACATTCATAGACAAACAAATCCACAATGTGGGACCTCACGTATCCGACTGAACTCATCTCGCATCCAATCGAGTATACACCAATCGGCGCGGCAAAACATCGTGGTAAAGGGTTTTAACCACTCCAAATATGGGACCTTTCATCGCACTTACTAACCCATGCGCTCAATTGAATCATGCATACAAAGAATTAAAAAACAATAATATCAAACTTAGTATGCCCGATTGAACGTATCTTGCATTCAACCGAACACACATCAATCGGCGCAGAAAAGCATCTTGGTAAAGGATTTTAACCCTTCCAAATAGGGGACCTTTCATCGCACTTACTATGCCCATGCGCTCGATTGAATCATGCATACAAAGAATTAAAAAACAATAATATCAAACTTAGTATGCCCGATTAAACGTATCTTGCATTCAACCGAACACACATCAACCGGCGCGGCAAAGCATCGTGGTAAAGGATTTTAACTCCTCCAAGTAGGGGATCTTTCATCGCACTTACTAAGCCCATGCGCTCGATTGAATCACGCATACAAAAGTAACATGCAGAATTCAAATGACGAAAAATAAATAAATCAAAGCAACATAAAACAAAAGAAGGTGCTGTTTACTCAAGCGGTACGTGGAGTTGTATCCCGAGTACAGATCATACTACCGTCCATTCGGAATCGGCTATGAAATTTTTGTCCGGGTTTCCATTCGATATACCGTGAGAATTGACACATCTTTCATTTTATTCCAAAGCCACAACATACCATATCTCATAATCCATGCATATTTATCTACTCAAGGGCCACAACATGCATTTCATCATACCAATCATGCAAGCAATATTCAATAAATAATACAAATAAAACAGAAAATGAATGTGAAAAATACCCTCAGGTCTAACCTCTCTGGTTCACTGTTTTGCTATTTTGCTTACTGTTTGGCCTCCGTTTTGCTGTTGTTTGGCCTCCACTTTGCTACCGTTTCCTCTGTATTTCTGCTTGCTGTTCAGGTCACTGTTTTGGTGTTTTTAATGGATTGTTTTGGGTGTTTTTTGAAGGCTTTAAGTGCAGTTTTTTAGTTACTGTTTTAAGGATTAAAAGTACAGTTTTTTAGTTACTGGTTTAGGTGATTTAGGGGCTGTTTTGGGGTATTTTTGCTGCTGTTTTAAGGTGATTTCGGGCTACTGCTTTAAGGTTGTTTTGTTGCTGTTTTGGGCGTGTATGGCTGCTGTTTTTGGCGTTTTCTTTTGGGGTGATTTAGGTTGCTAAATGGAAGTATGATTTTCGGTGATTAGGGGAAGGAGATGAAGAGAATTTTTGTGTTATTTCTTAGTAGTATGTGTGAACTTGAGAGAATGGAGAGTGGACATAATTTTTGGCTTCTTTTGCTTGTGAAAAACGTGGACTAGAGAGAGGAGGAGAGGCTGTGGGTGGTGGTTGTTTATATAGAGAATGGCTAGGGCTTCAACTTGTCTCACAAGGAATAGGATCTTGGTTTCTAATTTAGGCTTCTCAAGAATGGCATACACAAGATTGAGGGGGGGGGGGGGGGACAAAATATTATAAATTAGGAAGTTACAAGATTAGATTGGTGTTGATTAGGAAGTCAAATATTTTAGATGGTAAATATATTATTTAGTTAGGAATGATTATATTTGATTAGTTTATATTAGGCATATACTTATTTTATGTTTGGTAAATATTTTATTTATTTTGGTAGGTGATTATTTAGATTTTATTGTTTTATTTAATTGGTATATGACTTAATTAATTATTTTATTTAATTACATTATCTAATTAATATTTAACTTAATATTTGATTTAATTTGGGTGTGTTTTAAGTGGGCTTGGGCTAGGCTAGGGTGCATGTGGGCTAAATGGGCTCGGGTCATGAGGCTAACAGCAAAACCAGAAATACCGATACTGTTCGAATGCCAATTCGAACGCGACACGAACGTCTGCAATCTGCCTGACGTTCGAACGCGTTTAAGAATGTAGCACGAACGGAAACAGTGAACACGTGAAAGGACTTTGATAGCATACTCATCCTGAATTTCCCCTTCCGATACCGTTTCTCGCGACTTCCGTGACTTAAAAGGTAGTGCCTCCAACTGAGACTCATCATCGGGTTTCACATGCAAAAATACAATGCCTACAGTACCCAATCCCTTTCCTTGAATGTTATGCTTCTCACATTTTTGTTGAAGTATCTGATCATTCTTTATCAATGTACTGCTAGTCGAACGGATGTACGATTTTTCAATTCATCAATTGTATCCAAGTTTAAATTCATAAGTTGTCGATTCGCATCATCACTGAGCCATTGGTAGCGGGGAGACGGAATGCTCTCTTCAGTTGGTATCACCGCTTCTGTTCTGAACGCCAGAGAGAAAGGAGTTTCTCCTGTTGAGGAACGAATAGTCGTCCTGTAGGACCACAAGCCTTCAGAAAGTTCATCCGCCCATGATCCTTTTGATCTTTCCAACCTTTTCTTTAAAGTGTTTAAAATGGTCTTGTTGGAAGACTCGGCTTGACCATTAGCTTGTGGGAAGCGAGGGGTTGAAAAACTTAATTTGATTCCCCAATTTTTGCAGAATCTTGGAAATGATGGCTGATAAATTGTGAGCCATTATCAGTCACAATTTCTTTGGGAATGCTGAATCGACATATGATGTTCTTCCAGACAAACAATTAAACTTCTTTATCTCGTATCTTGGCAAAAGAGTCTGCCTCAATCCACTTTGAAAAGTAGTCTGTTAAAGCCAGCATGTAGACTTATTGTCCCGGGGCGGTTGGGAGTTTCCCTACAATATCCATCCCTTATTTCATGAATGGCCATGGGGATAGGATGGGATTTAGCTTATTAGGAGGAAGGTGTGAAACTGGGGCGAAAATTTGGCATTTCTCACATTTCTTTGTGTAGTTTCCTGAGTCAGTTCTGAAGGAAGGCCAATAGTACCCTGTCGAATGGGTGCGAAGTGCAAGACTACGTCCTCCAGAATGATTTCCATATTCCCCTTAATGTAATTCTGACAACACATGCTGGGCTTGTTCATGAGTAAGACACTTTAAGTAGGGTCCAGTGAACGACCTTTTCAACAACTGTCCATCGAATAAGGTGAACCTTGCGGCCTGCCTCTGAATTCTCCTTGCTTCAGTTTTATCTTCTGGAAATAGCCCCTCTTGTAGATATTTCACAAGTGGTGTCATCCATGAGTCGTCTGGAGTGATAGAGGTTACCTCATTGTCCTCCTTCCAAATTGCTGGCTAGTTCAAGTATACTACATGAATAGACTGAGGTTTGTCCCCGTGCATTGTTGATCCAAGAGTAGCCAACGCATCCGCTTGAGAATTCTCACTTCTTGGGACTTAAGTTATCGTAAGTTCTTGAAATGTTGATTGGATTTCTTTAACCCTCTGCAGGTAGGATGCCATCTGAGGATCTCGTTCTTGATATGAACCTTGCAATTGGTTGACTATCAATTAAGAATCAGACTTAACTTCTATCTTCTTTGCTCCAAGTTCACTGGCCAAGTTGAGACCTACTATCAATGCCTCATACTCTGCCTCATTATTCGTAACTCTGAAACCACATTTGATTACTTATTGTAGTACATCACCATTAGGAGAAGTAATTACGACCCATAGACCGCATCTTTTCTTATTACTGGAACCGTCGACTGAGAGCTTCCAAGATGATGTCGTCTGGATTGAATTCACCTCTATATCTGTTGTAATATTTAGGCTGGGACTGAAATCAGCTACAAAATCAGCTAAGGCTTAAGACTTGATTGCCGTTCTGGGTTAGTAAGTGATGTCGTGTTCTCCCAGCTCCAATGCCCATTTTGTTAATCTTCCAGACAACTCCGGCTTATGCAGTATGCTCCTCAGATGGTATGCTGAATAAACTGTGATTGGGTGCCCTTGAAAGTAGGGTCGTAGCTTCCTTGCTGCCATTACTAAAGCCAACACCAGTTTTTCCATATGTGAGTAACGTGACTCCGCATATAGTAATGTCTTACTCACATAGTAGACTGGGAGTTGTGTCCCATTTTCTTCTTTGATCAAGACTGCACTTACAGCTTGTTCTGAGACTCCCAAGTAAAGGAAAAGCCTTTCATTGTCGAGTGGTTTTGACAACAGAGGTGGAGATGTCAAGTACCGCTTGAGTTCTTTTAGAGCTTCCTCGCAGGCTGGAGTCCATTCAAAGTTTTTTGCCTTTTTAATGGCTGAGAAGAACAAAAAACTCTTGTCTGTCGACTTGAAGATGAATCTGTTTAAAACTGTAATTCTCCCCGCTAGTCGCATGACATCTTTCGGGCTAGAAGGAGATGGGATATCAAATATGGATTTGATTTGGTCTGGATTTGCTTCTATACCTTGTCGTGTGACAACATATCCCAAGAATTTCCCTGAAGCAATTCCAAACGCATATTTAGTTGGGTTCAACTTCATCCCATACATGTTCATTATGCTGAATGCTTCTTCCAAGTGCTCTAGATGTTGATATGATTTTGAAGACTTCACCATCATGTCGTCTATGTAGACTTCCATTGTCTTCCCAATCTGTTGGGAAAACATTTTGTTGGCCATTCGTTGGTAAGTGGCTCCAGCATTTTTGAGGCCAAAAGGCATTACCTTGTAACAAAAAATACCTTTATTGGTGACAAAGGCAGTCTTCTCTTGGTCGTCTGAATGCATGAGGATTTGGTTGTAGCCATAATATGCATCCATGAAACTTAACAATTCATGTCCGGCTGTAGCATCAACCATTGAATCGATATGAGGTAGTGGGAATGAATCCTTTGGGCAAGCTTTGTCCAAGTCTGTGAAATCAATACAGACTCGCCACTTTCCATTTTTCTTTCGCACCACCACCACATTGGCTAGCCACTCTAGGAATTGGACTTCCTTAATGACACCATTCTGCAGTAATTTTTGAACTTCTTCATCGATGATTTGATTCCTCTCAGGGGCGAACTTTCTCCTCCTTTGCCTGACAGAAGGGTAGTCTGGATCCACATGGAGCCGATGGGTAATCAATTCAAGGTCGATCCCAATCATATCTTTGTGTGACCATGTGATTTGGTCGTGTCATTTCAGTAAAAAAATCGACCAAGTCTGCTCGTAGCTTGGGATCCAGATTTGCTCCTACTTGTGTTTTGTGATCTGCATGTTCTGCATGAATTTGGACCTCATCAAGTTCTTCAATGTTGGGTAGTGTCGGCTCCACATAATGAGGTTCGTTCTGTAATTGATATGCAGAATGAGTTTTGGTTTTCAATGTCGTCTGGTAGCAGCCTCTTGAAGCAGCTTTGTCTCCTCTTATTTCCTGAATCCCCCACTTTGTTGGGAATTTTAGAACTTGGTGATAAGTGGATGACACAGCTCTCATTTCATGAATCCATGGTCTACCAATGATAAGATTGTAGGCTGAAGGACAGTCTAAGACTAATAAAGTAGTCATCTTGTTGATCCCTCCCGCATAGACTGGAAGAGTTATTTCTCATATGGTAAATTTTTGCTCACCACTGAACCTAATTAACACTGTTGTTCGTCTATTTAATTTTTCCAGTTCGGCTCTCATGTCTGCAAGGGCTGTAACAAAGATGATGTTGGCTGAAGATCATGTATCCACTAGTACTCGCTTGATCATAAAGTTAGCCACTTGCAAGGAAATCACCAAAGCATCATGATGTGGATTCATACTACCAGATTCGCTGTCGTCTGGAATCTCTATGGTCAGGTTGGTAAACATCCTCTCCAAGGACATTGTAGAGTGAGGAATGTTTACCATGACTGCCCTGGCATGTCGTTTGACTGCTGAGTAGGAAACCCCACTGACTTCTGATCCCCCTGAAATGAAATTCACTGTATTGTCAATTGCTGGAGGTGGAATTGGAGCGTCTCCCTGGTCGTCTCTTTCGTTTCTTCTGGCTAAAGTAGCTTTTCATTTCTCTGTAAGTAAATCCCTCAGAAATCCTTTGTTCAGTAGCTCCAAGACCTGTAGCCTCAATGCTACGCATTCAGCTGTAGTATGGTCGTAGTCTCAATGGAATGCACACCATTTACTGGTGTTCTTCTTTTTGGAACTTTCTCTGTTGCGTGGGGGCCACCTCACCTTACTCCCCATCTTCTTAAGGACCGAAACCAATTCTCCTAGGGAAATAGAAAAATTGTAGTATGGGAGCCTCGATTTGTCTACTAAGAGTTCTCTCTTGGGATTTGTATGGTAGAGGTCCTCGATCAAAATCTTTACGGCGGGGTTGATGCTACTTTCTTTGATGATTCCTCTTATCCGAAAGATGACTTGGCAACATATTTGCGAACTCTTTATGTCGTTTGGAAGCATGGTGAATTCTTTCATTTTGCAAGTTGGAGGAACTTTCTTTCCTTTTATTCCTCTTATCTTCTTCCCATCTGATTTCTATTTGGGCTCGTACCATGGCTTGGTCCATTGTGTAGCATCAAAATTTGGTTAGTTTTTTGTAGAGTCCACTCTCAGAGAGTAACCCATTTCTGAAAGCTTCCACGGCTGTTGGTTGATGAAGATCTGGAATAGTTATCCTCTCATTATTGAAGCGAGCCACGTAGCTTCGCAAGGATTCCCTCATTCGTTGTTGGATAGCATTGAGGTCGTCAGTAGTTTTTTCAAGCTTGCAAGAGCTTGCAAAGTGCTCCACAAATTTTTCAGCTAGTTGTTGATACGATTCAATGGATCTGTATGGAAGATTGATGAACCAGGTAAGGGTTGGACTTGCTAAACTTTCCCCAAATCCTTTGCACATTCCAACCTCCCATTGGTGAGCGGCAGGCCAGTTAACATCATTTTGTATTTGTAGTGAATAACTGTTGGGGTTGGTGCTCAGAGCGCCAATTCCCGGTTGTATTTCTTTTGAATACTTATGTAAAACATTATTATTATGAATAATATATGCAATTTCTATAATATAATCTATCTTTTTATATGGTAAAGACATAATGACCTTAGAATGATTAGTCATGGTACTGTTGCAAAAGCGTCGCAACTGACATTGAGTAGTATCATGACGTTGTCATTCTCAGACTGTTCCTGGTCAAGGTTTACACTACTTGGTCAGTAAAGTAAACCCGTTGAGACCGGTACATGTCGTATACTGGAATATATGATTCCAATGGTTTCTCAATGAACCATTAGTCTTGGAGACTAGTATAGACGTGTGGGTGTTTATAGCGGATAAACACTGAACGACTCACCGAAGATTCTTAATGGATGGTACACCAACGTCAATAAGAATCTTCTCGGGTTGAGTAGCACTTGTGATTCTTAGACTTGAGATGCCATTGTGGGCACATGAGACATCTTCTACACTTAGATGGCAGTCACATCACCGATCTATTTAGATCAGACCTCCGCCTGTTCGTTGGGTGTAGATAGATCCTCAGGGTGTCCTATGTGTATCAAGATAGGATCCGTCAGTTCTGTGTACCAGAGCATAGGTAGTCCATATGATTAGCAATCAGATAAAACCATGGGCCAGTGGTAAATTTTAGAAGCTATTTCTAAACATTCTTTTAGAGATTGCTAATAGAATAGTCGACTGGATAATCCCCATAAAGATTTGACGTTTACATCTATATCTCTGGGATTTATCCGGATACCTGTGATGGAGGAATTATACATTTTCCATGACCTCGACCTGTTCGTTGGGTGTATATGATGCATATAAAGTTTCATGTTGATTGGATTACATCTTGATGTGTTTTGAAGCATGAAATGACAAAGTGCACCAAATGGCACCTTAATGGTGCATTCGGCCAAGGACAAGAAATTGGGGATTTTGTGTTGTCTTGGTGTTTTAATGTTTTGAACATGCTAAGTTTATCTTAGAAATGATTTAGAATCATTCAAAAGTGATTTGATCAATTTCGGATTAAAATGGACAAAAATACCAAGTAAGGGTAATTTGGTAAATTCACTTAAATTTGATTTATTGAATTTTATTTCATAATTTGATTATTGGAATATTAAATAAATATGTTTATTTAATTAATCCGAGAAAAATTTTTGATATCGGAAAATACGATTTTCCACCGCTTCCGCTGCGTTACCGGATTCTGCCCCTAAAACCCCCTACAAAATGGTATCAGAGCGAGTCTGATTCTAGGCCCCCTAAAATGATTAGCTTTAATTAAATCAATGTTTAATCATGTTTTCTTGACTTTATACATGCTTATTATAATCTAATTTGGTTAGATTTAGGATGTATGACACTTAGCGGAAAGTCCCTGATTAATAAAGTTTTAATGTAATTATGTATTTGATGCATGTTATATAGTCCGTCTTGTCAATACGGTTTATGAATAATTCTCTGTGACTACATCCGAGACCGTGCCTCTGCTGTGAGGGTGTAGCCGATAGAGATTTATTTATACCGGATGTATATCAGATACTAGATAACTTCAAGTAAAAGCGGAATTCTGAACGTGCCCTAGCTGTCAGGATTACGTAAGTAACTTGAGTTTATCATTGACGAGTTTAACCTTGGTACGTCTCCTTGTGGGCCTGCCTTCGCAGCGACAACGAGAAACGACCAGGACCGGAAACCCAGGAGTCACTATTGAGTGATTGACAAATGAGTTGTCTACCTGATGAATATACGTAGGCGAGACCGTGCCTTTGCTGTGAGCTGAAATATATTCACGGGATCCACTTTTCACTATTTGTATTTAATTTAAATATTAAATCTTTGTATTCTGTTTGGGGACTACAGTATTGCATGATTTAGTGAGAGGGGTATTTTTAGATTAAAAATCCATGATCTAGTTTATGCTTTTGATATTATATGAAACTGCTTAATTTCTGCTAACCGTTTTTCGTGATCTATATGATAGATTGGCGATGGCGGCACAATCCACAAATCAGTTTGCGCGTATGCTTGATGCGAACAAACTAAAAGACGCTGAGAACTTCACTGACTGGGAATTGGATTTGAGGATTGTCCTCGATTCCGAAAAGCTGGGATATGTTCTTGAGGGTCCGTTGCCCCTTGCTGTGGGTGAGGATGCTTCGGAGGAGGAACGCCAAGTTTTTGAAACTTGGAATGATGATGATTTAAGGGTTAAATCATACATCCTTAGTTCACTGTCTCCGAAAATCAAGAAACAATACTATGGTATGTTAGATTCCTATAGTATGATGACGCGATTGAGACAATCGTTTGAGAACCAAGAACAAGTGATTGTTCACAAAGTCGCAATGGAACTGTTCCATACGCGTCTGGATGAGGGGCAAGATGTTAGCCCACATGTTCTTCAGATGATCGATTTGATCGATCAGTTGAGGCAACATAATCTCATCTTGAATGACATTTTCGGTAGAAGTGTCATTCTTGGTTCGCTTCCAGCTTCATATCGCCAGTTCGTGATGTACTTCAACATGAATGGGACTGTCTGTACCTACCAGGAGCTACATAGGATGTTGCTCACGGCAGAAGATGACCTTAAGAAGAGAGTACCGACTCGCCCTCCTAGAACTACTTCTCTTTCTGCTTCTTCCCAATGATGGTCCAAGGGAAAGAAGAAGAAAGGAAAGAAGAAGAAGGCTTTTGGTCCTCAACAACAGGCGAAGATAGCTAAGCCCAAGAGGGCTTCTGAAGACAAATGCCACCAATACAACAAAGTCGGGCATTGGAAAAGGAACTGTCCTGATTACATCGCCCAGCTGAGGAGAGATAGAGCATCTACATCAGGTACATTTATTTTTCCAGTTATTGATTTATCTTTGGCTTGTGAAGCCGTTACATCCAACTGGATTTTAGATTCTGCTTATCCCATTCACATTTGCAATTCGTTGCAGGTGCTGAAGGAAAGTAAGAGGCTGAAGCTCGGGGAGATGCAGTTGCGGTTCGGGAGTGGAGACTCTTTGGATGCAGTTGCAGTGGGAGTATGCGAGATCTCATTGCCGAATGTGACACTTTTGTTAAATGAATGCCATTTTGTACCTGGATGTGTAGCTAATATTATATCACTTTTTGTATTGGATACAAAAGGCTTTTGTATTAATATTAAGAACAATTCTTTATATTTATATGATAGTAATAATATTCAGATCCTTTGTTGTCCAAACCAGCATGGTCATTATACATTGCAAACTTCAAAAGATATATTAAATACTGGAATTAATAAACGTAGTTTACCTGTAATTAATAATACTGAACTTTGGCATATGAGACTTGGTCACATTGGCGTTAAACGCCTTACCCAATTGGTTAGGAATGGTTTGATACCAGATCTTACCATTGAATCCTATCCAACTTGTGAATCCTGTATTCAGGGTAAAATGACCAAAGCCCCATTTTCTGGTGTTGGACACCGTGCCATTAACTTACTGGAACTCGTACATTCTGATGTATGTGGTCCACTTAGTCAAACTGCTCACAGTGGTTATTCGTACTTCGTTACCTTTACCGATGATCTGCCACGGTACGGTTATGTCTATTTGATGCGACATAAATCGGAAACCTTTGAAAAGTTCAAGGAGTTCTGAAATGAAGTAGAAAAACAAACTGGCAAATATATTAAATGCCTTCGATCAGATCGAAGCGGCGAATATATGAGTGGTGAGTTCATGGATTATATGAAGGAGAATGCGATTCTCACTCAATATACTCCTCCAGGTACTCCACAGCACAATGGAGTGTCTGAGAGGAGAAATCGGACTTTATTGGATATGGTCCGATCAATGTTGAGTTTCACATATTTGGACTATTATTTATGGGGCTACTCTCTCTTAACAGCCGCCCATCTTTTGAACAAGATTCCTTCAAAAGCTGTTCCTACGACTCCGTATCAGATATGGTTCGGTAGGAGACCAAATCTTAATTAAATTAAGGTTTGGGGTTGTCCTGCCTATGTCAGGGTGACTCAGCAAGATAAGCTTTCGCCTCGAGGGTAAAAGTTTAGGTTTGTCGGATATCCTTCGAATACGAGGGGATATCTGTTCTATGATACCGAGCATCGAAATGTGTTCGTAGCTCGCTTCGCAAAATTTCTAGAAGTATATTTTTTGTCAAAAGGTGGTAATCATAGACAGGTTGAGCTTGATGAAGTCCAACCTGAAAACAACGAACCAACGGAGGAACCTAAAGTTCAAGTTGATGAAGGACCTTCAGCACACACACTCCGTAGGTCGGAAAAGGTATCTAGACCTCCTGAACGCTTGTATTTGATACAAGAAAAGAGTCTGGATGTTCTCTTAGTTGAAGAGACAGATCCTTTCACCTATAGAGAATCGATGTTGGACATCGATTCCGTGAAATGGCAAAGTGCCATGAAATCCGAGATAGACTCAATGCATGAGAATCAAGTTTAGGACTTGGTTCCGCTTCCCGAAGGAATTGTTCCTATCGGTTGTAAATGGGTTTACAAGAGGAAGCGCGGGCCTGACAGTAAGGTTGAAACTTACAAGGCCCGACTGGTAGCAAAAGGTTACACGCAGCGACCTGGCGTCGACTACGATGAAACCTTTTCACCAGAAGCAATGCTTAAGTCTATTCGGATTTTTCTTTCTATAGCTGCGTATCATGACTACGAGATTTGGAAAATGGATGTCAAAACGGCTTTTCTAAATGGATTTCTTGATGAAGAAATCTATATGGAACATCCGGAAGGTTTTGCGTCCAGCGAAAACTTGGGCATTGTATGTAAGCTTAAGAAGTCCATTTATGGACTTAAACAAGCTTCACGAAGTTGGAATCTTCGATTCGACGGGATTATTAGATCGTCTGGTTTTCTCAAGAATTCGGAAGAATTCTGTGTGTATCAGAAGGCCAGTGGGAGCATGGTCGTATTTTTAGTCCTATATGTTGATGACATCCTAATCATTGGGAATGATTTAGGTATGTTACAAAGCGTTAAAGCATACCTCTGTAAGAATTTCTCCATGAAGGACCTGGGAGAAGCTTCCTATGTTTTAGGGATACAACTCTATAGAGATAGACAAAGGAGGCTGATTGGGTTATCCCAATCAACGTACATAGATAAGATCTTGGAACGGTATAGTTTTGGTAACTGTAAGACAGCAAACATACCGTTCAGACATGGGATTCATCTTTCTAAGAGGATGTGTCCACAAACAGAAGATGAGAATGTTAGAATGTCTAACCAACCTTATGCTTCGTGTTTGGGTAGCATAATGTATGCCATGTTATGTACGAGTCCTGATATCAGTTTCGCTGTTAGCGTAACTAGTCGATATCAGTCCAATCCAGGTAATGACCATTGGATGGCCATTAAACATATCCTAAAGTATCTTAAAGGTGCTAAGGATAAGTTAATAATTTATGGAGGAAACGAACTGCAGGTTAACGGGTATACAGACTCCGATTTCCAATCGGATCCCGATGATAGAAAGTCTACATCTGGATTTGTCTTTACCCTTAACGGAGGTGCAATTTGTTGGAAGAGTTCCAAACAGGGATCGACAGCTGATTCCTTCGTGTTTGGGTAGCATAATGTATGCCATGTTATGTACGAGTCCTGATATTAGTTTCGCTGTTAGCGTAACTAGTCGATATCAGTCCAATCCAGGTAATGACCATTGGATGGCCATTAAACATATCATAAAGTATCTTAAAGGTACTAAGGATAAGTTAATAATTTATGGAGGAAACGAACTGCAGGTTAACGGGTATACAGACTCCGATTTCCAATCGGATCCCGATGATAGAAAGTCTACATCTGGATTTGTCTTTACCCTTAACGGAGGTGCAGTTTGTTGGAAGAGTTCCAAACAGGGATCGACAGCTGATTCCACCACTGAGGCGGAATATATTGCAGCTTCTGAAGCTGCAAAAGAGGCTGTGTGGATAAAGAACTTTATCACAGAATTGGGAGTTGTCCCAAGTATCGAGAATGCGATTCCGTTATACTGTGATAATACTGGAGCCATTGCGCAAGCAAAGGAACCGAGGGTGCATCAGAAGTCGAAGCATGTGGAACGCAAGTACCACATCATTCGAGAGATTGTGTCGCGATGGGATATTGTCATGTGCAAGGTACCGAGTGAAGATAATGTAGCAGACCCACTGAAGAAGGCCATACCTCCGAAGCTGTTTGATAAACACGTGGTCGATGGCTATTAGATACAATCGATATTGGCACTAGAGATTTTGTTGGGGTTGGTGCTCAGAGCGCCAATTCCCGGTTGTATTTCTTTTGAATACTTCTGTAAAACATTATTATTATGAATAATATATGCAATTTCTATAATATAATCTATCTTTTTATATGGTAAAGACGTAATGACCTTAGAATGATTAGTCATGGTACTGTTGCAAAAGCGTCGCAACTGACATTGAGTAGTATCATGATGTTGTCATTCTCAGACTGTTCCTGGTCAAGGTTTACACTACTTGGTCAGTAAAGTAAACCCGTTGAGACCGGTACATGTTGTATACTGGAATATATGATTCCAATGGTTTCTCAATGAACCATTAGTCTTGGAGACTAGTATAGACGTGTGGGTGTTTATAGCGGATAAACACCGAACGACTCACTGAAGATTCTTAATGGATGGTACACCAACGTCAATAAGAATCTTCTCGGGTTGAGTAGCACTTGTGATTCTTAGACTTGAGATGCCATTGTGGGCACATGAGACATCTTCTACAATTAGATGGCAGTCACGTCACCGATCTATTTAGATCAGACCTCCGCTTGTTCGTTGGGTGTAGATAGATCCTCAGGGTGTCCTATGTGTATCAAGATAGGATCCGTCAGTTCTGTGTACCAGAACATAGGTAGTCCATATGATTAGCAATCAGATAAAACCATGGGCCCGTGGTAAAGTTTAGAAGCTAGTTCTAAACATTCTTTTAGAGATTGCTAATAGAATAGTCGACTGGATAATCCCCATAGAGATTTGACGTTTACATCTATATCTCTGGGATTTATCCGGATACCTGTGATGGAGGAATTATACATTTGCCATGACCTCGACCTGTATGATTCAGCGAGATTATCCGTGATCGTCATAATTTATGGGTGGATAAATTATGGACACGAAATTTGATTTCGTGACGGATATACCTGAATCTAGAGAGTCTCAATAATGAAACATACTCGTAGAGCACTAGAGCAACATTAATAAATAATATTGATTATTTATAAAGTCGTTTAAAGGTTAAACGCAAGATACATGCTAAAGGGACCCGATAGTCATTGCTTAATTATTGTGTATTTACATTTAATACTTGATTAATTTAAATACACATTAATTAATAGTCAAATTGAGATATTTGACTTATATCCTAAATGAATATATGTTTTTGATATTTAATGTAAATATTATACATATATTTAATATATTTGTATTTGATTAATTAATTAATTATTTAATTGTTAAATGATTAAGTTAATTAAAATATAAATATCTTACATTAGGATATTTGTTTTAAATGATTATGTTGCCATTGTTGACTTAAATAAATATCCATAAAGGTGTTTTAGATATTTATTAAGTTGATAAAGTGATAAAGTGAAATGAAATTGAAATTTATATTTTTGTATTTGGTTTAGCCAAATTCGGCCAAGGCAATTTTTTGCCCTAATATAAATTGTTTTCATTTCATTTAATTTTCATAATCTAATACACTTTACAAGAAACTCCATTAAAAGAAAAAACCAAGAAGCTAGTGAAGAAGAAAAGGAAAAACCAAAAGAAAGCTTGGATTTAGTAAGTTTTTCCAACTTACTATTAGATAAGAAATTGTTCCTTATGATCTAGGCTTTAACATATGATGTTCTTAAGTTATTCCTTTCTTTATTCTTTGTGTTTTTGTTGTTGGAAGTTTTGTTGGAAGTGTTGAGCATGTGTGATGAAAGAAGTTTGTGACTATTGTAGTTGTAAGCATTCTTTTAAGGTTTTGGAAACCATGTTGCTAATCTAGAGTTATTGATCCACTCTTAAATGACCTAAATTTGATCTTGAGTTGTTTCATTGTGTTGAGACTTTGATTGGATGGAAGAATGATGATTAAAGTAATTGATTTAACCAATTTGGTCTAATTTGTTCATTTTGAGGAAATCGAAAAATTAGGGTTCATGACCAATTCCAAATTTGGGGATTTTCGTTTATGTTGTGCATTTGTGTGTGTATATGATGCATATAAAGTTTCATGTTGATTGGATTACATCTTGATGTGTTTTAAAGCATGAAATGACAAAGTGCACCAAATGGCACCTTAATGGTGCATTCGGCCAAGGACAAGAAATTGGGGATTTTGTGTTGTCTTGGTGTTTTAATGTTTTGAACATGCTAAGTTCATCTTAGAAATGATTTAGAATCATTCAAAATTGATTTGATCAATTTCGGATTAAAATGGACAAAAATACCAAGTAAGGGTAATTTGGTCAATTCACTTAAATATGATTTATTGAATTTTATTTCACAATTTGATTATTGGAATATTAAATAAATATGTTTATTTAATTAATCCGAGAAAAATTTTTGAAATCGGAAAATACGATTTTCCACCGCTTCCGCTGCGTTACCGGATTCTGCCCCTAAAACCCCCTGCAATAACATGGTCGTCTGGATCAGTGGATCCGTCATACAACTTCATATCCTGTGGACTGAATTTCTGTGGTAGCTCAACAGATGTGATGGTCTCCAAGAAGGGAGTGTCGGAATGATTCATGCTCTGCTTTTCTTTATCCGTAGTTTCACTCCTGGAAGGCTGGACATAACTGCTTCTTTAAACTCCATCATTTCCCTCCTCATGGTGGACGCAACCTATTTTGCTTGGTCGATTGGGAAATTGGTAGGTTCCTTTGGCCGCCACCATTTGATGGATTGTCATCTGCCACTTCGTTGAATGCTCCCAAGAGATTAGATGGAGTGGCATGGTTGTTGGGTTGATCTGGGGTATTATGATGCTGAGATGTGGATTAAATTAACTCCAACTATTTTTGAAAGTTTATGTTGGAGTTTCGCTTGGTTTGGTTTTCCTCTTACAAAGCTTGCAATCTATCATGGAGCACGGCTAGCTGTGATGCTACTGGATCAGGTGTTTGTTCATTGCTTGAAGTCATGAGTGACTGAATTTTGAGTATTTGTAGAATGTGAGATCTTCGACTGCTATGTATCGCTAGGGCCCTACGGTAGGCGCCAAATTATGGATGCTACTGGATCAGGTGTTTGTTCATTGCTTGAAGCCATGAGTGACTGAATTTTGAGTATTTGTAGAATGTGAGATCTTCGTCTGCTATGTATCGCTAGGGCCCCACGGTGGGCGCCAAATTGTGGATGCTGGGTTTCGGCCGAGGTCCACAATCGAGAATTTATAGGTTGGGGGCACTAGCGATCCTGCAAGATAAAGGTAGAGTGAGCGGGAGTAGACTGCCCACCGATGTGGTGGGTGCCGGGGGCACTCCGACGCTCAAGTCAGTAGTATGAAATGAGCAGTAAACAAGTAAAATGTGAAAGTAAGGCTTGTTATTACCTTATCTTTCTTTGGGTGGCCGTGAGGGCGGTGACAAATGTTTAGGGAATGGGAAGCTATGAGAGCTTATGTCAGAAAGGAGAAGACTTAAATTTGAGAAGTCAAGCTTGAATCAGAGAAATGAAATTTTGATGCCTTGGAGTTACGAACTCTGGTTCAATTTATAGGTCGAAGTAATATTGCCTTTTTATTTGGCACATGGAGGTAAGTCCCACAATATGCTCAAGATATAATTATTTAGTGATAAAAAATCACAGCATGTTGTGGGACACAGGAATCTGGACGACGCATGCTATCCCGGGCTCGCGGCCCGGTCGGGAGTACGGAGTAGCCACGGGGGACTAAACCGGAGAATAATGGAGTCGCCACCCGGTGTGAACTAGGAAAATGAGATTTAAGGCCGCACTCACCCCTCGCAAGGGAAGACCTCAAACCGTTGGGTTCGGAATGGTCCCTTACTCATGCCACTTGTAATGAAAGGATTTATGTAATAATTTAATCAGGCTTAAGTAGCACTTATTTCCAAGAGTATCATGCTTCTAAATTCACATGTACAAAATAAAACTTACAAATATATTTCACATCTAAGATTGCATGCTTGGAAGTACATCAAATGAGCGACAAACATACAACTTCATTGGCATATTATATTCAAGAAAACACAAGCACACATACTAACCACACAATCATACATGTGAGCACCTCCTCAAGTGGTACGTGGAATTGTATCCCAAGTACAAACCGTACTACCGTCCATTCGGAATCGACTACGGAATTTATGTCTGGGTTTCCATCCGATATACCACAAGAAATAATACTCAAATGTTATCATGACATAGGTATATGAATTGTAATACATTAAACACATTGTATTCATACATGTGGGGATAGCTACTAGGAAAACTATGTATGAAATCTGATGAAAAGGACTCAGTTCAGTGGGTGCGCGTTCGCGTAGCGTTTGAAAACGCGTTCGAACGGTAAACAGAAGGTTCGCATTCGTGTAGCGTTCGAGAACGCGTTCGAACGGAACCAGACCTGATGCATGATGAGACTAAGAAAGTGCGTGTGCATTCGCGTAGCGTTTGAGAACGCGTTCGAACGGTAAACAGAAGGTTCGCGTTCGTATAGCGTTCGATAACACGTTCGAACGGAACCTGACCTGATGCATGATGAGACTAAGAAAGTGCGTGTGCGTTCACGTAGCGTTCGAGAATGCGTTCGAACGGTAAACAGAAGGTTCATGTTCGTGTAGCGTTCGAGAACACGTTCGAACGGAACCAGACCTGATGCATGATGAGACTAAGAAAGTGCGTGTGCGTGTGCGTTCACGTAGCGTTCGAGAACGCGTTCGAACGGTAAACAGAAGGTTCGCGTTCGTATAGCGTTCGATAATGCGTTCGAACGGAACCAGACCTGATGCATGATGAGACTAAGAAATTGCGTGTGCATTCGCGTAGCGTTCGAGAACGCGTTCGAACGGTAAACAGAAGGTTCGCGTTCGTGTAGCGTTCGAGAACACGTTCGAACGGAACCAGACCTGATGCATGATGAGACTAAGAAAGTGCTTCTGCGTATGCGTTCACGTAGCGTTCGAGAACGCGTTCGAACGGTAAACAGAAGGTTCGCGTTCGTGTAGCGTTTGAGAATGCGTTCGAACGGAACCAGACCTGATGCATGCAACACAAAGAATAAAGACAACAATGTCAAGCTCAGTATGTCCGATTAAACGTATCTTGCATTCAACCGAACACACATCAACCGGTGCGGCAAAGCATCGTGGTAAAGGGCTTTAACCCCTCCTCATATGGGATCTCTCATTGCACTTACTAAGCCCATGCGCTCGATTGAATCACGCATACAAAGAATTAAAAAACAATAATATCAGACTTAGTATGTCCGATTGAACGTATCTTGCATTCAACCGAACACACTTCAACCGGCGCGGCAAAACATCGTGGTAAAGGGCTTTAACCCCTCCCCATAGGGGATCTTTCATCTGCTTTGCTGTAACATTACAGAATGATTCAGCTTCCACCCACTTTGAGAAGTAATCTACTGCCACTACTATGAAGCGATGCCCATTTGATGCATTCGGTCGAATTTCCCCAATCATATCAATCCCCCATGCTGAGAAAGGCCACGGCTCTGACAACCCGTGCAATTCTGTGTGCGGTAAGTGATTCAAATTACCATGTGCTTGACAGTCATGACAGTGCTTCACCATCTTCGCGCAATCTGTTTCCATGGTTGACCAATAAAAACCTTGTCTCACTATCTTGCGGGACAGATTCAACCCGTTCATGTGCGGACCACATACCCCGGCGTGTATTTCTTCCATTACATCCTGAGCTTCTTCCTTTCTCAAACACTTCAACTGAATACCGTTTGCTTGCCTCTTGTACAGTTCCCCTTTTAAAATCACATACTGGGAAGCTAACTTCTGAATGGCTATTCTATCTTTTCTGTCTGCCCCTTCCGGGAGTTCACCATGTTCCAGATACCTCTGAATGTCATAATACCAAGGTTTACCGTCGTCGATCTCAACTTCCAGAATTCTTTCTATCCCATAAACAGGTTTGCTTGCTGTTGTCAGTGTCAACGGTCTCATCACTAACTTTTTTGGATTTTCCCAAGTCGCTGCAAGTGTAGCCAATGCATCTGCCATCTGATTCTCTTCTCTCGGTAAGTGCTGAAACTTACACTCGGGGATAACCTGTGCCAACTTTCTGAGGTGAAAAAGGTAAGGTTTCAACCGTTCTTCTTTCAATTCCCATTCTCCTCGCATCTGCTGGACTACCAACATAGAATCTCCGTAGACTTCCACACTCCCGGCCTTCAAGGCTATCAATGCTGTCAAACCAAAAGCACATGCTTCATACTCGGCCATGTTATTAGTCACTCTGAATGTCAACCTATTGGCTAAAGGCAAAGTCTCTCCCTCGGGGGTCACTATCACGATCCCAATTCCGGCTCCCTTGTAATTCACTGCTCCGTCAAAATACATCTTCCATCTCTAGACTGTTATTGCTTGGATCTCTTCATCTGGAAATTCAAACTTATACTGATCCCCCTCAACAGATTGCATTGCCAGAAACTCTGCTACTGCTCGCCCTTTGATCACTTTGGAGGTGAGATACTCAATGTCAAACTCTGTCAGCAATACCAACCATCTGCCCAATTTTCCCACTAGTGAAGGCACCGAATGAAGATACTTCAGAGGATTCTCCTTTGCCACTACCTGGATCTTGTATAACTGGAAGTAATGTTACAACTTTCTGGAAGCCCATACCACTGCAAGACAGATCTTCTCAACCTCCTGATATCGAGTCTCATACGGGAGCATCTTCTTACTCAGATAGTAAACGGCATGTTCCACCCCTGTCTCATCTGCATGTACCATCATTGCCCCCAGTGCTTCTGATTCTATAGCCAAATACAATATCAAAGGTCTGCCCGGTCTCGGAGGTTTCAATACATGTGGCTTTACCAAGTACTCTCTGATTCTATCGAAGGCTGTCTGACACTGATCATTCCATCTCACTGGCTGATCTTTTCTCAACAGTTTGAAGATAGGCTCACATACTGATGTCAACTTGGCAATGAACCGACTGATGTACTGAATCTTTCCCAAGAATGCTCTGACTTCTTTTTCTGTCTTTGATGCAGGCATTTCTGTGATTGCCTTGATCTTTTCAGAGTCTACCTCTATTTCGCCCATTCCCACTGTATGACCAAGAAATTTCCCTGATGTCACCCCAAACACACATTTCTTAGGGTTTAGCCGCAGGTTGTATCTGTCAACTCTCTGAAGAAACCTTTCCAGTGCTTCAATTTGCCCAACCCTTGTCTCTGATTTCAACATCATGTCATCTACATACACCTCAATATCTTTGTGCATCAAGTCATGGAAAAGTGTAGTGGCCATCCGCTGATAAGTAGCTCTCGCATTCTTAAGCCCAAACGGCATTACCTTGTAACAATAAGTACACCACTCGGTAACAAATGATGTCTTGTGTTTATCTTCCTCAGCCATGAGAACCTGATTGTAGCCTGAAAACCCATCTGCAAATGAATACATAGCGGATAAAGCCGCGCTATCAACCAGAACATCTATATGCGGCAAAGGAAAATCATCTTTCGGACAAGCCTTGTTGAGATCTCTGTAGTCTACACACATTCTGACCTTCCCATCTTTCTTCGGCACCGGTACTATATTAGCCAACCACTCAGGATATTTTACTACTTCCAAGAACCCCACATCTATCTGTTTCTTAACTTCTTCTCTGACTTTCTCAGCCCATTCTGGTCTCATCCGTCGGAGTTTCTGTTTTACTGGCCTCATATTCGGATAAGTTGGTATTGTGTGCTGGGCAATATTTCTGTCTACCCCAGGCATATCCTCATAGGACCAAGCAAATACTTTGGCATATCTGACCAACACTTCTTTTAGTTTCTCCCTCTCTTCGGAGGTTACTTCACTTGCAATCAGAATTTCCTTGGGGTTCTCAAGTATACCCAAGTTAAATGCAATAGTTCTGGCTAAACTGATGTCAAATATGCTTGATTCGTGTAGTGTAAATAGAAATGACTCAGGCAAGTAAGCAAAAGAGATGTCTTTATTATTGGATAATGCGGAAGTACATTCAAACAAATCAGGAAGGTAAATGTCTTCATCATCTATAGACATTTCTTCCTCTGCAATCAGATCTTCCTCAGGCTTTTCGTCCTCTCCCAGAGTCAGGCTCTCCAACTTCATCAGTTCTTCCTCCCAATTCTCTTCTTCTTTCTCCACAATTTCTTCAACTATCAGCTTCTTACCCAATATATCCTGGAAGATCTCAGGCACCACAATTCCATTAACTTCCACAGGCTCAGGCTCCCCTTGATATCTTGAAGCTTTCACAAAACATTCCATCAGTTTCAGGCCCTTTTTCTTGACCATTGGCTTTTCTTCATCAGACTTGTACCCCAAACCCTTCCGAGTAGTCTGTCCTCTGAAATCTGGCAATTTTGAACCTTTACCCGGCTCAAACTTCATTTTCTCCATAATCCTAGCCACCCTAGGATCCACCCACTCCTCAAAAGTAGCTGACACCTGAAACCTCGTGAAAGGTTGTATCTCCAAGGCAGCCACGACATTATCTAACTCAGCCCGGATGGTGACAACTTCTCCCTCATACGGGAACTTGATCATCTGATGCAAAGTGGAAGGCACGCCCCCAAGTTTGTGAAACCAAGGCCTTCCCAACAATAAGGCGAAAGTAGCCGGGATGTCCAGTACTGTGAACTCGACCTTATCTTCAATCGGTCCTACCTTGACCATAGCCACAAATGTACCCTCAACTCCCCTTTTTCTGTCATCATAATCCTTAATAGTCATACTGGAGGGGTCCAAGTCTGTTGCTTTCATACCCAATCTCGCCAGAATTTTCAGCGGGCACACATTGATGGACGAACCGTCATCCACCATTACACATGAAGTTCTCTTGCCCCTCACCTCGGCCCTGATAAATAGAGGCCTGTTATGATTTCTTCCCTCCTCCGGGAGTTCATCCTCAGAAAAATATATCTGTAAAGCTTCTTTCTGAACCGACCCAACAAACATTGCAGGGTTAGCGTCTTCCGGTACCATAATCTTGCTCAAGGCCTCAACCATAGCCTGCCTATGCTCCCGAGATGCACATAACAGTTCCCAGATACTCACTTGTGCTCTAGTCTTCCTCAATTGCCTCAGCACTATATCCCCTTCAGTATTTTCTGCAGTCTCAACCACTTCTCTACCATCTATCAAAACTTCATTACCCTTTTCTGCCATATCATTGTAGAAATGACCACTGCGCGTCATTCCCCTTACTTCTTCCTCATCACTGCTAGAGAAATCAAGCCAAAAGTTTTTTCCCTGCTCAAACTCATCTTCACTAGTACTATCCCAGATTCCCAGGCAAAAGGCTTGAGGGTGAACGGATTTCAGGACAAGGTCTTCTGGGAGGCCAGAATTGATCATATAGACTGGTGGTGGTATGGCACGGTAGTTGGGTAAGGGGTTTCTGTGTGTATCAGGCTGTTCTGTTTCTGGGTCAGGTATTTTCTTGGAGTCTATCAGGTCTTGGATTTCATGGCGGAGTCGAGCGCAGTTGTCGGTGTCATGGCCTTTTTGTTGGTGAAAGTGACAGTAAAGGCTTAGGTTATAATGTGATGGTAGGGGATTGGGTAATGGTTTGGCTTCCAAGGGTTTTAAGAGCCCTTGCCTCTTCAATTTCCTAGCACCTTGGACATGGTATCTTGCCTTGAAATTGAAGTTAAGTAAAATCGGTAGTAAGAAAGTAAGTTTTAGAAACGAGTTTTGCTCCCGATGTTCCCCCAATGGGCCTCCTGTTCAGACCATCGAATTTTTTGTTTTCCGCCTCTTGTCTTCAATGTCCATGACAGTCTCCCTCAACTGCCGAAAGTCTGTAATCATGGAGGTCATCCTCCTCAACTTGCTGTAAATGGAAGGCCTGGTGCCCTTGATAATCATTTTAATCTGGTCCTTCTCCGAGGGCCTAGTCTGCATCTTCAATAACTGACCCCTCCACCGGTCCACATACTCTTTAAAACTCTCCTCCGCTTTCTGCTTAACATTCTCCAGATCACGGAGTGACAGATCGATCTCTAGGTCAGTGACACATTGCTTCAGGAAAGCGTCGGCCAACTCCCTCCAATCTTCCTTCACTTTCTTCTCTCCAAACTGTGGTACCATACCACGGGAGCTCCTTCAAGCGACATTCCAAACATTTTCTGCACTTGACGCTGAGATAAGCCAACTGAACTCATGACTGATACAAACTGTCAGAGATGCACCCTTGGATCCCCATTCCCGTTAAACTTAGCCATATCAGGCATCTTGAACTGTGTCGGCAACTGTTCCTCGAAAGTCAGTGTGTCATAATCCAGCAAATCCTCATTCTTACCCCTCATCTTACGGGTAACCGACTCAACCTGATCCCGAAGTTTCTGTAACTCTGCCTGAGACCCAGATACTCTGCCTGCTGCATACTCTGCCATATCATCATCAAAAGTGGGGATATCATCCCCCAACCCATTCGGAGGCTCCTCACGCCTTACATTCTCAGAAATTCCCCCAGCACGGGGCACAGCCATACCGGCCACAGCAGTAGTCAAAGCTTGCAACTGTTCAGTGACCTTGGCGAGACTGTTCTCTAATTGATCCATTCGGGATACCTCATTACTAGATTCACTCATGACTGTTACTGTTCTTTTAATGAGCCTTGTCCATTTTCTAACCCAAAGGTATCTATGATGTCTTTTTGAGACATAGAGGGTGTTAACATGATAATGTATGCATGAGGTGCATGAGATGCAGGTAACATATATAACATACTAAATTAAAATTAAAATTTCAAACAAATCGGACTGTTATCATTTTAGAAGCTTTCGGGCTAATTGTTATAGGAGTGAACTCACCCAGTTTAAATGGCCCAACGAGTCCACATCTCATGACAAAGAGCCCGACTAAATCCAAATGGTAACGTTCCGAACACAAGAACAAAGTGGCCCATCAACACTTAGAAGCCTTTGGCCCAACCGTCATAAAATACGTTCTTGTCCCAGTTTAAATGGCCCAACAAGCCCATATCTCATGACAAATGGTCCAAATGGATCCAAACGACGATGTTCTCACACACAAGCATAAAAGATAATGCAAACATAAAGTAATAATTTCTACGGAATGGCCCATCAACATTTCAGAAGCTTTGGGTCCAATGGTCATAAGGTACGAACTCGCCCCAGTTTAAATGGCCCAGCAAGTCCACATTTCTGACAATGGTCCAACTGCATCCAAATGAGGATGGTCCATTAGCACATACTCAAGGAAATAATTATTACTTTAACCATGCAAACCCGGTCTATGGGTGGGTTCGTAGGAGTATAGACAAAGGCTCTCACCGGCGAAGGATGGCCCACAACTAGGTCTCCCCACTCAAGGGTTCGAGCGACCAAGTGAGCGCACCCTTTTTTATACACTAAGGTACGTGCCAATGAGCTATGGTGTGTGACGGACTGTCAAATGGATTTCCCGTTGTAGATTCCCCAGAGGGAAAGTGGAGCGAGGCTCACTTAAATACCCAAGCCTCTTAGGCTCTTATCGCTTGTTGTCAGGAATAACAACGAGTCCTCCAAATTAGTCCATCACAATAGGCTACGGGTAGATGGCTATATAGGTGCCTTCACAGCTTTTCCTTCTAGAAAGGTAGTGAATGAAGGAAGACACCCAACCATTACCTAGCCTTAAAATGCATTTGATTAAACCCCCATTTTATCCACTATAGACACGGTCAATTAAAACATAAATCCAAACATTACAAGACAATATTTGGGGCCGATTCTCTATCCCCAATGGAGTCGCCAGACTGTGGGATATAGGAATCTGGACGACGCATGATGTCCCGGGCTCGCGGCCCAGTCGGGAGTACGGAGTAGCCACGGGGGACTAAACCGGAGAATAATGGAGTCGCCACCCGGTGTGAACCGGGAAAATGAGATTTAAGGCCGCACTCACCCCTCGCAAGGGAAGACCTCAAACCGTTGGGTTCGGAATGGTCCCTTACTCATGCCACTTGTAATGAAAGGATTTATGTAATAATTAATCAATCAGGCTTAAGTAGCACTTATTTCCAAGAGTATCATGCTTCATAAAATAACTTATTATGACTAAGCCCATAATTAAGCAAATAAGTAGAGCATAAAATCTTTGGAAGATTTATGTGATGATGACTTTAGTGCTTAATTAATATACTTATCATAAATCTATCTTTAGATTTAAAAGTATTAAATTGCAATTTAATAATTCTTAGAGAATTGATTTGACTGTTCTAGTGGAGATAAAGTCAAAGTTTACAATTGGGCGTGTTGCACAAGGTGCACATCGTTTCGATATTCCGAAACCCAAGGCTTGGCCAAAGGTTTGTGAAATATTGAAAAGATAATTGACATATCCCAAAGTGGCTACCATTTGGATATGGAAGACACGAAGGAATTAAAGAAAGGGCGAGGCTCTAACTTTAAAAATATTTGTCAAAGTTATGTTCACTACTAGTATTGAAATTGGATTTTAAATACTTAGTGTGGTACATAATATATATGTATTGATGTTCAGAATCCGCTATGAGCTGGATACTGACTTCAAGCCGAGATTTCTCTGCGAATCGGAAACGGGACGAAAGTCGCTGTTTCGACCGTAGATACCTAAGTTTAGGAACTACCTTTGGGTATGTACTTAAATTAGGAACTGTTATAATGTAACTAGTTTGACTAGAGACATTATCTCTATATCAGTGTTTAATCCGTTGCGGATAAAACCTTTATATTATAGAACACTAAGTGTTTTATTATATAAAGATGATACTGAGATAAAACATTAGATGTGAATAACAGAATTTATATTTTGAATATAAATAAAATCTCAAACATATAAAATGACAAATAAATAGCTCAAATTGATTTGATCAATAGAGACTTATTTGTGGCATTATTGTCTAGGACACAATTAAACGAGACTCGTATATCCACACTTTTGAAGAGTGGGTACTAGGACTGATTTGACTATTCAAATAAGGTATGCGAATCTAGTTTATATTAGGTAAAGTACCTAAAATACTATTTACTTGGTAATAGTATAAGGGCCACCGATCTGTTAGCCCTATTCATGGTAAATTTAGTGGGCCCATAGCTAGCTAGACTAGATGTGAACATGAATATTTCGTGACCTTAACGGATGTGGCATCACGTTATGGTTATGTGTTTCTTTTGAAGAACACAAATCAGAAACTTTTATAGTTTCGACACGAAGTAGAAAAATAGATCGGCTATAGTATTATTCCGCCACGGTAAGACCGTAATGGAAAATACTTAAGCAGTAAGTTTCATATATACATGAAAGAGTACGGTATTATTTCATATGAGGACTCCTTCCGAGACACGTCAGTTAGACGGTGTGTCCGAACCAAAAACCAAATTTGTTTGACATGATATGGTTTATCAGGAGTCGCTCTGAGCTACTGTTTCCTTCTATAGATATGTATTAACAGTGCAAAACTTATTTAGAATAAGGTTCCATATAAATCTGTTTGACAGATGTCATATAGGATATGAACAGGGAAGAAACGAGGTCTCTCATTCCTGATAATTTGGGTATGCCAGGCATAACGTTTGGATGATACCAAACTAAAGACCCAAATTGGATAAGTGCCAATATAGGTTATCCTAAGGGAAACCTCAGTATAGTACTTATAAATCTCACATGAGAACAATATGATTGTTGCTCACCATGCGGTTTTCCTGAGAGGAATACCGATATGCAGTGGTCAGTGGGAGGATAGTGATACTCGATGAAAATCGGAGTAATACTGTTCAAGGCACGAAGTCCTTAATGGAACACAAACAGTTCATCAATGATGAATCTGTACCATTAATCTTCGAATACACAAGAACTGGGTAGATCGGATAGAGTCAGAAAACAACCTAGGGTATGGGTTTCTGATCTAACCTCATAAAGATGTCAATCTTATGGGGGTATACCATCCGACTACGTTTTGAGGAATTGATACGAGATATCGACTCCCTATTATGGCAAAGTGCCATGAGTCCGAAATGATTCCATATAACAACTATTTTGGATACTAGTTGTTGTACCACAAGGCATTGTGCCTATTGGTACATTAACGTCTTCAAGGAAGACATACATGGAAGGCAACATACCAACGTACAAAGCTAGGCTTTTGACGGAAAGGTATCGTTATCAACATTGTGTTAATAACGGTTCAACCTTTTACCTGTTGCCATGGTAAATCCATTTTTGAAGATGCTTGTTGATAACTGCGTATTTCATTTATGAAATGTGTCAGTTATAGATCAAAATCGCTTTCCTGAAAAGGAAACCTTTTGGAGAATGTTTATAACATTCTGATGATTTTGTATAACCAACAAACGAGGTTTGCGGGTTATTCGATCCATGTTTGGATTGAAGCAAGCATAAGGTTCTTGGAACTGTCGTTTTGAAATATCATAATGATTATGATTTGACTCAAAACGAAATAATTCTTGTGTTATAAGGAGGTTAGTGGGAGAGCGCACTGACAGTTAAATTCCCATAAAGCAATTGTTGAAAGCTTGGCTTTCATAGAAATTCTCCGTAGAATTCTGGGGAGTAACAACCTTTATTCAAGGAATAAAGATCTACTGGGATAGATTTGGAGTTTGTTAACACTCTCTGGGAAATTGTACATTTAAAATGTACTTGATAGGGTGTCTCATACGCTTCGAGCATATGGAGTCACGATCAGGTCAATCCAAGTGATAGTCACTGGATTGAAGTTAAGAACATCTGTTAGTATCTTAGAGAACTAAAGATGTTGTCTTAAACTATGGAGAAGGAGAACTTGAAGTGACTGGGATCACTGTTGCAAGTTTCCAAACAATTAAATACTACGGTACTATAAAGTTTGAATAACGGGACAGTGAGCTGGAAATATTCCGAGCAAGATAACTGTTGCCGAATAAACAACAAATGCGGATTATTGCTGCAGCTGAGGCAGCAATAGAAGCCATTTGGATCGAAAATAAATCTAATTAGATTAGATATAGTTCTTTTAGCAGCTGAGCTAGGCGTCAGCACAAGCTAAGGAATTAAAGGTCTCATCGACGATCCAGATATATACTTCTTTATCATCTGATTCGTTCGGATCACACATCGTGGCGATGTGATGATCGTATAAATCGCGTCAGACGATTATCAAACAAATCTGCTGACGAAAACCTTTCCTCAGCAATTTGAGCGAACCGTACATAGTTCGGGTGTGGGACACTTGAGTGACCGGCTATGTGCCAAGTGGGAGATTGTTGGACATAATGACCCATAGCGTCACTATTTGCACAGATCATTGTGTTGTTGTAGCAAATTAACTATGTGACAAGGAAATTGCACTCTCATCATTTGTGATTAGATCACCATAGATATATAAATGAAGATAGGTCCCTATGATTAGTTCCTGGACTGAGAATGATATGAGACAATATCAGTCCCCGAAGGATTAATCATTAAATATCCCTAGCCGGAGTATTATCGAGACTGGACATCGATAATGCGGAATAGGCTAGTATTGCACTTGTGTGCGTTGTGAGGGCACAACGGCATAGTTCTCATATATATAAGTATTGGATACTTATGCAAGTGCGATAGGAGGTCGTGTTTCACCGATGGTACGGGAAACAGCTTCGCTCCGGATAGACCCTTCGAAATCCCATTGGTATTATGACTATGTGTCTATGGGAGGCCGAAATCAAGGTAGGTGTGTATAGTCTTAACCTGAGACTTACATCGCTAATACTTACGATAATCGATAGACTTTGGTCTTGGTGGTACAGGCTTTAACCGGTTCTGCGTACACCACTTCTGGGTTTATCAGAGAGTCGTAGTGTATTGGTGTGATGTCAAGACGGAAGTATCACTTCAGTCATATTGGAGATGATGTCACGCAGGATACGGTACTAGTGCTCTTGAGTGCTGCGCGGCCATCGGATATTATGACAAGGTCATGTATATCCGATTATAGAGACTATGTTACCAGACATCCGATATGTGCTTCGGACAGGGTAGACACTTATCCAGCCCCAGCCCTAGCACGTGACTATCCGATACTGGGCCGATACGCACAATACAATCGTATACTACGCTTGATAACAGATCTTAATATTCTTAAATGGATATGTCCGGAGAATTGGGAAGACTTGGTGCTTTGCTAGGAGTCGACCTTGTCTCGTAAATCGGTAAAACGTAGTACTTGGTACGTACGTGATTCGGATACTCCGACGACCGTATTTACTGCCAACTTATCCGGGGATCTCATGGGTCGCTTCCCGATAATCCACCGATGACGCACAACTCGCACTCTTGAATAATCTGGGATTATATAGAAGAGAGAGAAAATTAATCTGGGATTAATTACGGAGATATTTTATCTAGGATAAAATATCGTCTAGAGAGAGATAACGATTAATTTGGAATTAATCGATAAATTAATATATTCGATATATTAACGAAATTAGATTTCGACGCGGAATTAAAATTAGATTTTAATTCGGCGAACGAATTAATTTAGAATTAATTCGTTAGCGACGTGAATAGTGAATTCGCTAGGCGTAATCATTTAATTACGACGCGACGGAAAAATCGTTAATTTGGAATTAGCGAACCCGAGCCCGAGTGTGATTGCGAGCGCATTCGTATTTCGAATTCGAGTGCGACATCGCAAGTCGCATCAAGCGTCAATCATTAGTCGCATCAAGCGTCAAATCACTTGTCACTTTGAGTGATGTGACTTGACAACATGTCACTTTATTAAGTGACTTGATGTGAATAATGATGGACTTGACACAAAGTGTAAAAGCATTTTGGAGGGAAAACTTTTTGTTTTTGGCTCCAAAATTCATTTAATTTATTAGATGAAATTAAATGGAAATTGATTATTATTTTGGAAAATATAATAATCAAAAAGGCTTTACACTTTTTTGGAACAAGAAAAAGTTAACACATTTCTTCCTCTCATTTTGCTCTCTTCTCTCACGCCCAAAGTGAGAAATACTCACTGGTTTTGAACCAGAAAAACGTGAGTAATAGGGAAGCCAAGAGTGGGTTTTCATGGTGAAAATTCAAGTGCTAGCACACTTACGAGTCTTGCGAAGGTGGTAGGGAGGTTCGCCCATGAGCCGGGATCCGTCGGACGAGGCTTGGAGCTCCGTTTCGCAGCTCAAAAACAGAAGACAGTGGGCAGTGGACTGCTGCAGTTCACGCATGAAGCAGTGAACATTTTGGGCTTCATTCGTCTCCAAATCGACTCAACCGATCGATGTGAGTATTCCGCTATCTCCGTTGATGTATTCACGCATTGTTTTCATTGCTTGTTTGATCTTGGGACCTAGATTAAAACCAACATATATTTTATGTTTTATTTAATTGGTAAATGATTTAAATATTGTATTTAATGTTTAATGTTAATTAATTAAATTGGGATGTGTTTTATGGGCTTTGGGGGGGCTAATTGGGCTGGGGTACGAGGCTAACAGCAAAACCAGAAATACCGACTCAGTTCGAACGCCCATTCGAACGCTACACGAATGTCCGCAATCTTCCTGACGTTCGAACGAAGTAACGAACGCAGCACTAACGAAGACAGTGAACTTGTGAAATGAACTTGATGACGTACTTATTCTGAATTTCCCATTCCGACCTCCGTTTCCTGCAATATCCTTACCTAAAAAGGTTGTGCCTCCAACTGAGACTCATCATCGGGTTTCACATGCGAAAATACGATGCCTACACATGTGGAGTAGGATAATCATGTTTAGGGAAAGTGGGAAATAGTTGGTAAAGATTTGAAGTACGTTTATATCTTGTTTATTGGCTTTGGCTTTATGTATGGATCCTTTATCCGCAAGTGGAATAAGGTTTTTACTGGGCTTGACCTTGGGCTTTCTGGTATTCAGCATCTCTGTCTATGGGCCTTATCTGACATTAGGTTCGAATGGAAAGACAGTTTTGCCGCTGGCCCAATTTTGGCCCGTACAATATTAACTATTTAATATTTTATTTATGATATCCCACATATCATGGGTAAACGCCTAACAACATCCTATGACCCATAGTCGATGAATGAAGTGGGAAAACATATGAAATTGTTTGAATAAACTTCGAGCATGTCATCTCATTCATTCGAATATTTATTAGGGGTGTTTCAGGTTAGTTTTTTTCGTTTTTCATTTCAAACTGCGCGGGTTGGCGGTTTGGGAAATTAGAAATCGAGACCGCAAATTTGATAAGGAAAATCGCTACGGTTCGAGTTGGCGATTGAATGGTTTAGGTGATTCTGGTCGGCGGTTTGGATTATAATTTTTTTAAAGAAAATTTTTAGTGTTTCCACAGAATAATTGAAGAGAAAAAATACATAATTTTCATTTATACATTGCATATTGTCATATGATCATTAATATCTTAAATTTCATGGTTAAAAAGGAAGAAAATATAAAATAATATCTAATCTGAACGCAGGTCGGTGGTTTAGGCGGTTCGGGTCGTGGTGTGAGACAAAATTTACGGTTTGGGCCGTTCGGGTCAAAACCGCGCACCGACCCAAATTTTACGGTTCGATTTAGATTGACTCGAAATTATTTTTAATATTTTTTCAAACGGTGCGATTCGGTTCGGGTCGGTGCGGTTCGTATTGGGTTGCGGTTTGACCCGAAACCGTGATCACCCCTAATATTTATATTCTTTATTGAGTATAAGATCATGGTTAGGTTAAATCATATTCACTTAATATATTTTAAAACTCGATCTTATAGATTTGGTATATCCATACATTTGAGTTTCTTTGAAACATCTCTATTTTTTATTATCAAAGCTATCAGGTCCATTCTTGAAACACACATGGCTTCGTACGCTAATAGCTCAAGACCATCTAGCATTTATTCATATGATGTGGCTAGTCGAATGATGATATAGTAGTGAACCATGAGTACTATCGTACAATCCAGTATGTGATATATGTTAGGGTTGGTGCTCAGAGTGCCAATCCTGATCATATTTATGTCCGATTCATAAATATGAGCAATTTCATTTTCCATAATATTACTTATTTAATGGTAGCACCTCTTGTCTTTTATACATATATTCGATCTAATTGCGATTAGATATCTAATTATGATTAGATTGAAACTAAATCTGATTTAGTGATATATGTATATTAGACAAAGACCTTAGGATTTACAACATTGTGCGCAGTTACAACGTAGTTTGTAATTGACATTGGGATGCGTCACTATAAGTTGTATATCCTTAAATAAATTTTCTGGTCAAGATTTACTAACACGGGTCGGTTAGTAAAATCTGCTGAGACTAGTACATGTCGTATATCGTGACTTGGTCTGATGGTTTATCCCAATGAACCATGAGTCTCGGGAGATTCGTATAGACATGTATGTGTTTATTTGATAAACACTGAACGACTCACTGAAGATTTCCTAATAGATGGTACACCAACGTCAATAGGAATCTTCTCGAGTTGAGCGAGCATAGTGGCCATTTGACTTAAGATACCATTGTGGATATATGAGTTATCCTCCACACTTTGATGGCAGTCACGTCACCGATCTATTCATGATCAGACCTCCGCCTGTTCGTTGGGTGTGGACTGATGCTCATGATATCCTGTGCGTATCAAGAGAGGATACGTCAGTCTTGTGTATAGGGCATAGGCATCCTACACGTGTTTACGATCTAGTAAATTCATGGCTGTTGTATAACTTCAGAAATCAGTTTCGAGTATTATTTAGAGATCGTAAATTGAAAGTAGACTATATTATACCGAACAGATTTGACGTTCTTATATATATCTCAGGTATAATATGGATAGCCTGTGACATATGGATTATACGTATGCAATGACCTCGACTTGCATAATTTAGCGAGATTATCAGTGGTCCTCATAATTCATGAGTGGGTGAATTATGGACACGAAATTGGATTTCGTGACGGATAAACCTAAACTTAGAGAGTCTCACAATATGAAGTGTACTCGTTGAGCACTTGGGCAACGCATTATGAATAATACAGATTATTCATAATACTTCATCGGATTAAGTGAGTTAATTCGAATCGTTTAATCGGTTAAACGATAACACATGCTTTAGGGGATTTTGGTCATTTAATAATTAATATGTATTTATATTTGATACAAAATTTGATTTGATACATATTAATTAATTGTCAAATGAGACTTTGACACATGCCATATATATATGTATTTGTTATTTAATGTAAAAAAAAACATATATAATAATAATATTAATTAATTATTTAGATATTTAATTGTTAAATATTTGAATAATTAATTGATAAACTTTTTCATAATTGTTATGAAAAATGTTTATTTATTATTAGCACACATGACATAATTTAATTAAGTTAAATGTGTGCAAATTTGATTTGCTACCAAAAAGCTTAATGTTTTAATTGGATTAAAATTTTGAAAATGACAAAACTACCCTCCTAAGGTCGGCAAAATGGATTTTTTAAAGTAAAAAAAAATTCATTTTCCCATCTATCATCTCCATTTCCGAGAGCTTCAAAGGAAAAATGGTTCCAATATTGCTTGATGATTCAAGTGAAGGAAAAGAAGAAAATCAAGGAAAAAGGCTAAGGAATTAAAGGATTAAAGGTAATTCTTCAAATCCTTAAGCTTAGAAATTATATTTCTTGTTTCTTGATGATCTTATGAGATCCTAGGGTTTCTTCTTTTCATAAATTTGGGGCTTTTGATTTTGGAGGATGGAATTGGAAGTGATGAAGCATGTGTGAAGTGTTTTGGTTGATATTATTGTAATATTTATCCAATTTAACCATTTGATGATATGTTGTTATTTTAGAGTGTTATGACCACTCTTGTAATGCCTAGAATTGTTCTTGGGTGGTTCATGTGTGGTGACTTTGATTGGTGTTTTGATTAATTGGATTAATCTTGAAAAATTGGATTTAAAGCATGAAAATTGACAAATTTGTGTTCTGGATCAGATCTGGAAAAATCAGTGATTATGTTGATGAATTTTATGTCATATAAATATACTAGTTTTTGCCCGTGCCTACGGCACGGTGTTACAGTATTTGGCCCGTACCTACGGCACAGTGTTACAGAATTAAATTATTTTATTTTTTAATTAAATGATGCCCGTGCCTACGGCACGGTGTTACAGAATTAAATGATTTTATTTTTTAATTAAATGATGCCCGTGCCTACGGCACGGTGTTACAGTATTTGGCCCGTGCCTACGGCACGTTGTTACAAAATTAAATGATTTTATTTTAACTTTCTATTTTTTTATTTGAAAATTTGAAAATTTTGACCATTCCATCAATCAATTCACTCTCTTTCCTCCAATTACTAATAAAATGATCTGAGCCGTTAATTAAGCCACATAAAGAGAGCCGTTGGATGCACTCTCTTTCCTCCAACACCATTGTGCTTTATAATATAGATTGGATGTGTTTTGGGTGTTGGAACAATTGCCGGAAATTATTTCGGAGTTGAAATAAGCGAAAACGGTAAAAAACGGCGTTACCGGGTGACTTTTGAGCCAACCGGACGACGGCTGTCCAAAAAGTGAATTTGTCACTGTTCGGGCAGCCCATGAACTGCCCTAACACTATTGGGGCTGACCTGGGCAGTCCCTATAAGTGTTGGGTGGTCGGTTCGGTCAAAAACGCGTTTTGCGTCATTTTGCGGAAAAAATATTTTTCGTAAAAGTTTCGCGAAGTTTCTACCTTATTTATGTCGTTATTTGATATCGAATAAATGTGTTTAGGTGAAATATGAATAAATTATTCATATTGGATATTGAATAATTCATTCGGTAATTTGAAAAATTTTAAAATTACGATTTCACCCGAATAGCGCTTCCGCTGTGCCCTTCGCCCGAAACCCCAACAATATCAGGTTAGAGGATATAATAACATTAATGTATTATTATGAAAATCAATGACCTTAGATAATATCATCATGTGATCTTATGCTTATGTGGTCGAGTTTGATATTTCATTATACTAATGAAAACATCTATTGATTTTGTCCTTATGATATGATACTCATCATCAATTCTATTAATATCAAATGTCAATTTAGGTGACACACAATAATATTGATCGAGCGATATATTATTGTCCTGTATAATAATCACATTTTACCAATAATTTAATTGAGACTTATTTGTTTAAATATCGTTGACTCTCATAATCACAAACGTCTTTTGCATTAACAATATTTATCTGACAAAATTTCTCAGGTCAGACACAAGAAATATGGATCTATCGATGTGTAGAAAACAAATGTCTTTTATTAATAAATAATAAAATACATTACAAAATATTATGCCTTAAATCATAACATTTATAATAGGTTTTAGGACATACACTCTAAGTCTCTAACACATATGGGGTTCAATGACAAGGTGAATATTTTTATTTTTAATAAATACATTAAGACTGGATTTTATTGAATTATTTCTCCTAAAATCTACCTGGAAAATAGCTCAAATACATTATACTCCTCATCAACTCATTAGGTAAAAAAAATTAAATCTTTACAATTAAATTTTTATTATTAACGTATCTCTACAAGATGATTAAATTATAAAATTAAAATAACAAATTATTAAAATAAGAAACATATTGTAATAAAAAAGATAATGTACTATTAAAGTAAGAAATCTATTAATTTAATTAATTAATTAATTATAAAATTAAAATAAGAAAATATTTTATAATCTCTCATTAAAATAGAAAACCTAATCTCTATAATTAATTTTTTATTATTAAATTTTAAAATAATAATTTATTAAAATGAAAAATTTATTATAATATAAATATATAATCTCTTATTAAAATAAGAAAATCATAAATTATCAGGCTTTAAAGTTATGGTGGGATCTCAAAGGGGCGTGATTTGGTAGTGTAGGGCTCAAGGTCTCACTTTGAGGTTCTGAGTTCGAATCTAGGGAGTTCGTTTCTTGTAAGAGCTTGGGACAACCAGAGGTTTTACCTACTCAGCTTAAGTCCGAAAGGAGTGGTTTAGTTACAGTTGAAAATATAATCAAATTTTTTATTAGAGACAAAAAATAATATTATGATTTTTATTATCATTTAGAATTGATGTCAAAAATATATTTAATCCGCAAACCCTATAATAAGAGATAAAAAACACAATCAAAATAACTTCATTTTGATTGTGTTTAAGTTGTAGTCCCTCAATATTATATAATACATAAATGACAATAGTTTACTGTAGCTCTCGTGAGAGAATTGGGATCAAATTCGGAAAATGTGTGCGTAAAAGTATATCATTGCACTATAATAACTACACATTATCAGTTTAATTCTTCAATTAACCTCACAAAAAGGAAACTCAGTCACGCACATACTTGTAGTTCAAAGAGAAATTAAAGGCTCAATAGGTGGTTCAATTTTTACCGAGTAAAAGCCATGAACAAAAAAACTTCAAAGCTCATCAAAATCCTCCTCTCTCTCTTCGCCCTCAACTCAGTCTCTCTCTATATCTACTTCTCTCACTCTCACCACCCAACGGAAAACCACTTACCGTTATCGGAAACCCACCTTCAACTTCACCATCCTCATTATTTCTCCAAAGCTTGGCCCATCATCCCCTCTTACCTGCCCTGGTCACAGAATCCTAATGTGGGCTACCGTTCTTGTGAGGCCTTTTTTGGAAATGGGTTCAATACCCACTTGGATCTTTTGCCCGCCGCCGGCTCCGGCGGGTGGTTCCGGTGTTTTTATAGTGAGACGTTGAAGAGTTCGATATGTGAAGGCGGGAAAGTGAAGATGGATAATGAGAAGATCAAGATGTCGAGAGGAGGTGAAAAGTTGGAGGATGTGATAGGGAGAGCAGATGAAGATGAATTGCCTGTGTTTGAAAACGGTGCGTTTCAGGTTGAGGGAGTTGTGAAGTTAGGGTTCAAGGGGAGGAGAAGGAGGAGGGAAGGTGAAAGGATGATGAGTGATGAGTTTCTTGATAAGTACTTGCCTCAAGGCGATATTTCGAAGCATACTATGAGAGAGTTGATGGGTTCTATTAGAATTATTAATGCTAAGAAGTTTGATGATTGCGATCAGGTTTGTTTGGCCTTTTAAAGTTTTTATTTTTTATTTTTGATTATTTTAGGTTGACTTTGATCTGGGTTAGAGTTGATTTTGTGATCTGTTTATTCTTTCGATTGATAATTGTGGAAAGTGTTCATTTGTATGGCGATCTAGGGTTAAGTTTGTTGAATTGAATGTTGAATTATTGATTTCCCGATTCTTTGGAAAGTAATTAATGCAATGGATAACTGTAAGAAGGATTTATTAGTGATTTCCTGTTTGATTGGAAGTGTTTTAATGCAAAATCATACCTTTTTTGGATGATGAGGAAGGATTAGATTTATAATTAGGAAAAAAAAAGATTATGGGTTGATGGAAAATTTGTTAAATTGAAGTAAATGAACTTAACTAAGATCGACAAGTTAATTTATTCTTCTTAATCTTATTCCTCTTTTCTAATTCTATTTAGTAATATCTCATCGTAGCTGAGTTTATTGTTTCTGACATTAGAAGCTAACTTACAGTGGGTTGAGGAACCAACGCTTCTGGTTAGTCGGTATGAGTATGCAAATCTTTTTCACACAATGACGGATTGGTACAATGCATATATTTCTTCAAGAGTTACAGGCTTGCCTAATCGGCCGCATGTGGTTTTTGTCGATGGCCACTGCACGGTATGCTTGCTCAATTTCAATCACTCTTTCTTTACCTGCTGCTGCTTTTGTATTTGCCGACTTAATAATGTGTGGGTCAAGATCTGATAACATGTTTTTTCTAATCATTGGCATGGCAGCTAACTTGTCCAAATTTGAGAAGTGCCAACTAAACATGAATAATTTGAAATGGTTCAAAATTTGATGATCGGATCCTTTGGCTTGCAAAATGAGATGCTTTTCTAATACAAAGAGGTTCAATTGTGTTGTTGTCACAGCCTCTGAGATTTCTTCCACTGATTTTTTGGTGGAATGTTTTTTTTTTTTTTTTGTTGTTGTATTATTTGGTTGGGTGCAACGTTTAAAAATACGGTGCGGCGCCTCGAGGCGGCCGGCCATTGAGGCGGACCTCCTCGAGGCGGTGAGGCGGGCGCCTCGATCGTAATTCGGAAAAATAATCCAAAATACATTCATTTCTTCATAATTCATAGTATGTTCAAAAAACTATTGATAACTAATCCAAAATACATTAACTTCTTCAGATATTGGGTATGTATAGAAACATCGGGCATTAATACAATATCCAAGTTATCAAGCACGGGAAACAAAACAAAATGGAAAAGTAATTCCAATCAAAACAAGGAAAAGTAATTCCAATTATCCACTACTTATTCGCTGAAATGCAGAGTAAACAAGATACAAATTTGACATGTAACAAATTGACACAATGAATAGAAACATCGGGCATTAATACAATATCCAAGTCATCCAACAGAATAAAAAATAGCACCTCATTGTTCACTTGGACCTTTTCTCAAACAGTAGAGGGGTTCAAGGAAAATAGCACCCAATTATCTAAAACCCAAATATCTATTAAACACAATCACATGATTTCTACACAATCACATGTATAAACGAACAGATATTGGGTATGTATAAAAACACTTGACTTTATATATTCATTACACAGATTCATTCCCCTTAATCCTCTTCTATGCGAAGACGAAGACGAGACGAGAAACCCTAGACGCAAAGAACAGATTCATTAACAACAGTCACAATCTTTTTTTTTTTTGTTTATAAAGAAGTCAAAACGACAACGTTTTGGCACCCCCAAAACGTCGTCGTTTCGGTGGGAAAACAAAAAAAAACAAAAAAAAACAAAAAAAAATGTCTGAACGTGAGGCGGCTGCCTCACGCGGTGAAAGGCGGGAAAATTGGCTACAGCACATTAGGCGGCCGCCTCGTCGGCGATTCGGCGCCTCTTGGGTGATCTGATTTAATGCTTTTATGTTCTGGATCTCATATTCCAGATCATGTTTATAGTTTGTATCCAATTTTACTCAGTCAGCCTCTGCGGATAAATCTATTGCAACTTTTCCGCTTACTTTGTACAAAATGAAAATCCTTGCTGCTGATAATGTTGCTTCTCAACTGGTGTTAGACGTATCTTTGTAAATTAAGAGTAGTCGGTGTTCAATTTTATGGTGTATTCTCCAATTTATTCACTGGACTCTCTGGCGCTCTGTTAAGATAAGATCCCCTTTTGGAATGATACTGTATTTTTTGGTTCTTATTGTCGTATTCTTTTTAGTTACATCTTCATCTCTCAATTGGTTTCTTTGTCTCAATCTATTTCTCCATTCTAGTTTCTTAATTGCTGTTTTGACCATGCTTTCCACGCTGTTGCTGATTCCTGGACCCTTTCATCTTGATTTGTACCTTAGCATATTTACTCTGTCTGAAATTTTTATTCTTTGCAATCATTCTGGTTGCTGGGGAACTCCCGCAATCTGCTTTCATTTCTGTTTTCATGTAAATTGTCGGCATAATTTGTTTGGTTGTGTAACTCTGATTTAGAAGTACTGCTCCTTCACGCTGATCTGTTTTCATCTGGTGAAAATTTACAGACACAGTTGGAAGAAACATGGGAAGCATTGTTTTCAAGCTTTAGATATGCTAAAAACTTTAGTGGTCCAGTTTGTTTCCGCCATGCCATTTTTTCACCTTTGGGATATGAGAATGTATTATTCAAGGGGCTGAGTGGAGATGTCGATTGTCGTGGAGCAACCGCACATGATCTATGGCAAAATCCTGATGATAGGAGAACAGCACGGTTATCTGAGTTTGGAGAAATGATTAGAGCTGCTTTTGGGCTTCAAGTAAATAGGCACCAAACCGAAAAGCCAGGCTCAGGTCATAATGTCCTCTTTGTGAGACGTGAAGATTATTTAGCCCATCCACGTCATGGTGGTAAAGTTGAATCGAGGCTTAGCAATGAACAAGAGGTGTTTGATTCTTTACAGAGTTGGGCATCTAATTTTTTGGACTGTAAAATAAATCTGGTAAATGGATTGTTTGCACACATGTCCATGAAGGAGCAAGTTCGAGCCATCCAAGATGCTTCAATTATTATTGGTGCTCATGGTGCTGGTCTCACTCACGTAGTTTCAGCAACCTCAAAAACAGTAATTCTAGAGATAGTTAGCAGCCAATTCAGACGCCCACATTTTGAATATATTTCCAACTGGAAAGGATTGGAGTATCATGCCATTTATCTTGATGGATCATATGCCAAACCTGCAGATGTTATTGACAAGCTTAGCCATATAATCCGAAATCTTGGATGCTGATTTTTTTTTTTTTTTTTTTTTTGGTTTTACCGGAAACTGATTCTTCCTCTGAAGATGGGAAAATGAAAGTGGTATACTTTCATCTCTCTAATCGAATTAGCTTTGCTGCTGCTTGTTTACAATACATTGATCAAGGGAAGGTCCCGAAAATTCATGAAATAGAGTAGGGATTCGAATTCATTCCGATTTCCGAAAGATCTGGTTTTGGTCAATGCTACAGGAAGATAGAAGCCTCGTCACGTCATGATTGCAAATGGAGTTGATATTCTCCGGGCAAATACAAATTGCATTAGCTACATATACACTCTCAGTTTGGTATGTCATCCTGACACGTCATTGTTGATCTAGTAATTCCATGTCTTTCGAGAAGAGGCTGACAACTTGGTTATTCTTCTTTGAGAAACCAAATTTTCTTCACTTACACAGTTACACTGATTGCTTTTTGCAACAGAGATTACTGCACAATGCACATGTTTTCAATTGGTTTTGAATGAAACCAGGCATCCTCCGTCTCTCTTCAGAATTGAGATGAAGGTGATTTATCTTGCTAAAAATGTTGGATTGTGTCGATTGCTTCGTGTCTTATCTCTTAGTTATATAATTCAAACCAAACAAAGCGTTTTTTCATTAGGTGGGGTCCATTATATGGATTTTTTTTACGTGTCATTGTATTATATCTGAAATCATTGTTTTATGAAGCTTTGTAAAATCTAGATATATATATATATATTTGATGATTTATGTTCATATCAACTTGGATATTTTTAATTTCGTTTGACAAATGACAATATCATTTGTTATACTTTTCTCACTGGAGTACTTAATGGTCTTTGTTGAAAATGCCCGAACTATCTTAGTCGCGTTCCTCGTATTCTCCTCAACCTCAATTCTTACTACATTTACTTTTTTTCTAATTTCAAATTTATATATACCTAGGAATAATAATCTTTCACATAGGGTGATGAATACCCAAGCAAACAAGCATTTTCTACTACATGTTCTTCAACATCAGATGTGCTGCTGATGCAACTGCTGAAGCCTTAATCTGTCTCCTGAATCATCTGACCTCAACATCTTTCAATTTCCTTTTTCATCGAGTTGACATATGAAGCATTTTCTACAGCTGAAGTCATGATCATGGTCTTGGCTAACGAGTTTTAAAACTAAAAATGAAGTTCAAATGTAATCTGTTCACAAGTCTTTACCTACACAAGTGAAAGTAAAAGAAAATTATGTACGATGGAAAGTCGAGAATTTTTATTATACAAAAAGAACTTAACTACAGTCAACACGTTAGCTAATGTAAAAGGTGGCAGCTTTTAACTAGCTGGTGGTTTTAAGAAGCAAAAATTTGTAACAGAGTTCGTATGCTATCCCATCCTATTTTCCCTGGAAACAAACGCATATTTCTGGGCTAATCCTTACAATATCACTATCCCATCATTCTTGCTAGTTCTTGTATATATCATGACTTGTCTTTTTTTTTTTTTTTTTCCCCTCTAGTATTTGTCACCCTTAATTTGTAAAGGTTTAGGGCTGTGTTATGTAAATTGTATCCATAAAAGAAGTAGCTAGGATGACATATATACAGGCCCAAGAGCAGGCACAAATCACAGTCAGTTCTTAACTTTCACAAGAAAGTGAAAGCCCTAGTTTTGATTTGGTTAATGCTCAACATTTTATTTCATATATTACACACAAAAAGAACAGCCAGCTAAATATATATCTTACAACAATCAAATTACTAATGAATCCATCATTACATGTACCTCCCAAGAATTCTGAGTTCCGAAATTTGGATGAGACGTAAGGAGAGAAGCAGCAAAAGCTCCGATCTAGAAATTTGATATCCGAGCAATGAGGTGGGAGGTTCTTGGGCATATGACCATATTATAGAAGTAAAAGAGTGACTAGGACTAGGAGAATAGCTGAAGACGAGAAGAAAATGACGGCAGCAACTTTAGGTTGTCCATTTGGTGGTGTCGCAGGTGCTGCCGCACCATTGCTTGGGCTGGTGGATGAAACTGGTGTGACTGGGGGCAAAGGTGGCTCCACGATATCAGATTCGGTCAGGAGGGGATGCGGAGCCTCAGCTGGTGGCATGTAAGGAGGGGTTATGAGCTGCATCAGACTACCAGGCTGAACAGGGTTCATGTAAGCAGGTGCCTTGTCGCCCATATTTAAGCATCGATTCTCTGCAACAGATTATTACAGGAGGTTAATAATAAAGAAAGCAACTAACTGTTCCTTTTAGTGGTAATTTTGATAGTATTACACTATTAGCAACATTGAATTCCCAGATTTTTTAGGATAAGTGGCCTAAACTTACTTCGGTATCTATCAGCAGTCATAGGGAAATCGGTAATAACGCCATTAATGCCACCTTCCACGTAATATGTGTTGATCTCCACAGTTGAGTCTGAGAAGAAGTCCCACGCTTGAGATACAAACTCATTGCTGAATGTTTCGACATAAACTCGGAGCTTAAATGATTGAAGCCTTGATACAACATTTGTAGCACCAGTAATGAATGCTGCATTTTCAGGAAATACAGACTCCTTGTTGAGGACCACAGAGTCAGCAAACTTTTTAATATCCTCAATGGTTGTGTCAAGAGCATCACGGATATTTTCTTCAACCTTGTAGACAAGCTCATAATTATTTTTCTCCTTGAATTTCATGAGAACGGAACTGTTTGTTGACTGAATCATAACCTTTAAAGCTGTTTGATTATCATAACCTGCCTCTCCCAAGGCCTCAATTACTGCATCCGTTACACCCATTCCCTGCTTCTCTGCAAGATAGGCTGCATTCTGAAAGTATTGCAAGAGAATTAGAGATTACCACCATATGATATAGCTACCTGTGATGAAGAAATATAATTTAAATTTGAATCCTAAACTAGTATTCCAGCCACCACAAAACTTACCTCTATGCTGATCAAGACACCCGAAAGAGAGCTTGAATTCTTTGCCATTTCCAGAAAATCAGATAATTTTATAAACTTTCCCTTATTTTTGTTCTTCGGGTTCCGGAATATCTTATACTTAGAAAATGTATTCGAAATTTGTGCTATAGTGACAAAGAAAAAAAAAAAAATATCAGATGTTGAATAATCGTTGAACATAAAATGTTCTAGCAAATCATATTTATTCTGAGAAAAACTACAAATAATACTAGGCGAATATAGCGGAACCACATGAGCAGATTTAGATGATAAGATAGAAATGAAAGATATAGTAAAAAGTAGATCATGGAGTCCCTCCCAGAGACATAAAAGGACATACAGTGTCCAAAATAAAGAAACAACAACAATAGAAGAGCATTGAGTTGAAGGTCATTACACCGGAGAAGAAGGAAATGAGAATCAATTTAACTTACGGATCAAGGTTTGAATCGCATCCCATGTCAAGCTAAAAGAAAATATTCCGCTGCCTGCCATAATCTCTGGAATAGTAGTTGAAAGGTTGCTAAATATCGATTGAGCAGCATTTGTGCTATTAATCAGATTTATAAAGCTAAAGCAAAATGGTACTCCATCCTTTGACATCTGGACAGGACAGTCAATAATATCTACACCATCTGAAATAGATTTCTGATATGCTAAATCAGTACAACTGGGATAGTCTCCACTTGCTCCATGCTTTGAGATGACCAAAAGATCCACTAGAACAAGAGAAATGTACTGAAGGTGAGTTAACGGTGATCTTTTAACAAAATTTGATGCCATTTTTCAAAGTGCAACATCCAACGAGTGAAAAGGATAAGTATGTTAGCAAAAAGCAATATAGAGTAGGGGGCATACCTTGTTTAGATGCATTTTTTCCTAGGTTAGAAAAGCAATCTGCAGCACAAAAAAATAAATTACCATCTCAGAAAATAAAATAAGCAACCAGATACAAAGAATAAATCAAAGTAACCTCATTGGAAATAGAACCCACTCAAAAGAAGCTAGAGTATCACCAATTGAAAATCAAAATAAGGAAAAGCCAAATGGAAATTCACTGAAACACAGTTGAATGAACCAATAAAGATTCAAACATACAAGGCCAAGGCGGGGATTATCATTAATGGGGATTTCATGTCCAAATCTAAAAATCGTCGAATATTCATTTAGGAGTTGTTTCATCAAAAGATTCAGTGGAACCTCAGAATGGAAGTTAAAGCTATAAAACCATAAATAAATAGCAACAGACTACAAGTACTATATAACATTTTTTTGGATGTGCATTAGCTATGCTATGGAAAAAGGATGAAAACTCACCTATGGCCTCTGATGGAGTTATTGGGAAGTCGGACAGTACACCATCAACAGAGAAGTCGCCATTGTCAATAAATGAGAGATACTCAGCTAGTGGATCATAACTGTAGTTAAAGCTAATTGTATTGTCATTTGCAAAATTTGATGCAAAAACTTCTAGTCCTTCATTATGTGCATCCAACACGACAGTGGTATGAGGTAGTAAGTACTGACTTGCATCTACAGGCCATATATAATCCTTAGGAACAAGGATTCCAGAGGCAAAAGTCTTGATAAATGTAAGATTCTGTAAGAGAGAACCATAAGTCTGGTTGGTGGTAGGCTCAATTTCAGTTTTTCCAAGAAATTGGAAAACCAGCTTCGTTATACTTGGTCGGAATCTTGCTGCAATACCTCTCAAGAAATTCACCTCAGGTGACGAGATATAGCTGACAACAACACTTCTAGATACGGAAAGTACAAAGCTTCTCATACTCAAATTGTGTTGAGCATAGAATGCATCATGCTGCAGAAACATCAGAACAGAAGGGTTGGCTCCAAAAAAGAAATTACACAAGAGAAGACTCAAGGTTAAAGGCAAAACCAACAGAGTATAGAACATTGACATCAAAAGTGTACTAGTTCAACGAAGAAAGGTTAACTTTTACCTGAATATTCAACCATAAGCCTGGTGGTTTCAATTGTCTTGCCATGTCCTCGACAGTGAGAATTCGGAACACATTGCCATCGAACTTATTAGTTCGAGAATAGATTCCTTGATTTACTGACCGGATCAGAAAAACAAATTAACAATGGATAATGGCCAAAACTGAGCAACGATTCCAATACTCAACAATAGATTTGGATAATCACTCACAGGGACTAATCATTAGTTTAACATTCATAGAAGTCAAATAACCTGAACAATATAATAGCTCAAACCAGTTTGATGAATCTTGTCATGTTGGTTTTGACCAACATGCACATCCAAATTTAAGAGCAGCTTATAATAAAAGAAAGACTATGACAACTTAAATCTAATTAGGGTTGTTGCTCGGAGCGTCAATCCGGATCGTATTTATATCCGGTTCATGAATACGAACGATTCATTTTTCCATAATATTACGTATTTATGGTAGCACCTGTTGTCTTTTATATATATTCGATCTAATTTGATTAGATTGAAACTAAATCTGGTTTAGTGATATGTACATATTAGAAAAAGACACGAGGATTTACAACGTAGTGCGTAGTTACAACGTAGGTTGTAATTGACATTTGGAAGCGTCACTATAAGTTGTATATTCTTAAATAAAATTCCTGATCAACATTACTGATACGGGTCGGTTAGTAAAATCCATTGAGACCAGTACATCTTGTATATCAAGACTTGGTCCGATGGTTTATCCCAGTGAACCATGAGTCTTTGGAGACTCCTATAGACATATAAGTGTTTATTCGATAAACACTAAATGACTCACCGAAGATTTCCTAACCAACATCAATAGGAATCTTCTCGAGTCAAGTAGCATGGTGGTCCTTAGATTTGAGATACCACAGTGGATATATGAGTTATCCTCCACACTTTGATGACAGTCACGTCACCGACTAATTTAGGTAAGACCTCCGCCTGTTCGTTGGGTGTGGACTGATCTCATGATATCCGGTGTGTATCTAAATTGAATCTGTCAGTCTCGTATACAGGGCATATGTATCTTGCACGTGTTTACGATCTATTAAATTCATGGTCGTGGTACACTGCGGAAGTGAGTTCCAAGAGTTATTTATAGATCGTAAATTTGTAAGTCGACTACATTATACCTTAGGGATATGACGTTTCCATCTATATCCCGGTATAATATGGATATCCTGTGACGGAGAGATTATACGTATGCGATGATCTCGACTTGCATAGTTCAGCGAGATAATCCGCAGTCGTCATAATTTACGAGTGGGTGAATTATGGACATGAAATCGGATTTCGTGACGGATGTACCTGAACTTAGGGAGTCTCACAATGTGAAGTGTACTTGCTGAGCACTTGGACAACGTATTATGAATAATATTAATTATTCATAATATTTTATTGGATTAAATTAGTTAATTCGAATCGTTTAATCGGTAAACGAATTTAAACATGCCGGAGAAATTTTGGTCGTTCTAATATGTATTTGTATTTGATACACATTAATTGACAAGTTATTTATTAACACATGTAAAGTAAATAATAATAGTCATTATTAGTGTAATGTCTGACTTGTACTATTTAGCCTATATACGTAAAAGGATTTTAATTATTTAATGTATATATTAATGTAATATATGTTAAATGAAATGCTATGTGTCATTTTCATATACCAAATATTTTAATTAATAGTCACTATTTTTTCCATGATAACGAGTAATAAAATTATTTTATCACTTGGTGTTTTACATTGGATGTTGACAATGGTTGAGAATATTTGACTTATAGAAGTCAATTATGAGAATGATGAACTGTAAATGGAATCATATAATTAATTAGATGAAAAGACCCTTAGATATTTTTTTATATAAGTCTAATAGGATGTCGGAGCTATTTTTGAAGTATTTGATACTTAATGGTTCTGTTATTTTCTTAACGAAGAAAATTATCCTATAACTTATAGTGGAAGCAATATATGATATCGAATCTGGAAGTTAGCATTAAACCATAATTCTAAGATTGTTCTTAGCTTACTACAATCGAGTTTTGAACTTGATTGAGCTTTTATTATGAATTGTTCATAAAATGTGTAAATGATTTGCGCAGAAAAAACAAAGTGAGCTTATTAAAGGTTCGACCTTTATAGTTTGACAGTGGGAGAGGTTATATTCATCAATCTATTGTAGATTCTGGGGAAAGTTGTCTCTAGTCACTCTAATGGAATAATCCGGATCTCTTAGTTAATTCTAATATTAGACTGTGTATTTTGGCTAGGAATACAAAATGGTGTTTCTGAATGGTTTCTTTGGCGAAAAGATCCATTTGGATTTCTTTGTTTAAAGAGTTCCATTGAGGAATGACAATGAAGTTTGTATTCTACTAAGATCGTAATTTGGTATATTAGCTTATAGAGCCTATTGATTCCATAATGCAAGTGGAATTAATTGTAACTTATGAAAACTGACTTATGAATTTACATAGTGACCTTGTAAATTATGACTTTTGGTATTAATTTTGTGCTTACGGTTGTCTGCAGAGTGTTGTGGATTTGATCCTTAAATACTTAGACAACTCAGTAGCTGTAGCATAATATTGATGTTGCATCTTAGTCATATTGATGTAGAACTTAAGTTTTACAAAATATGAATGATGTTGGCTAGGGAAAATATTTGAGATTGTTGGACAAACTCAAAATGTAATAGCAGACCTACTCTCTTATGCCTACCTCTTGATTGCTAGGTGAGTTACTGAAGGTCATGCATATATGATACACATAAAGGTGTGCATATGATATCATGGATTGACACTAGAGCAAGTGGGAGAAATTATTAGGGTTGGTGCTCAGAACACTAGTCCAGATCGTATTTATGTCTGGTTCATGAATATGAACAATTTCTTTTCCATAATATTACATATTTATGGTAACACCTCTTTTTTTTTTAATATATATTCAATCTAATTTGATTAGATTGAAACTACGGTTTAGTGATATATATATATATATATATATATATATATATATATATATATATTAGACAAAGATCCGAGGATTTACAACGTATTGCGCATAAAACGTAGGTTGTAATTGACATTGGGAAGCGTCACTATAATTTGTATATTCTCAAATAAAGTTCATGGTCAATATTTTCTAACGCGGGTCGGTTAGTAAAATTTATTGAGACCAATGTATGTTGTATATCGAGACTTGGTCCGATGGTTTATCCCAGTGAACTATGAGTCTTGGAGACTCGTATAGACATTTATGTGTTTATTAAATAAATACTGAACGACTCACCGAAGATTTCCTAATAGATGGTACGCCAATGTTAATAGGAATCTTCTCGAGTCAAGTAGAATAGTGGTCCTTAGACTTGAGATACCATGGTGGATATATGAGTTATCCTTCACACTTTGATGACAGTCACGTCATCGACCTATTTAGGTCAGACCTCTGCCTGTTCGTTGGGTGTGGACTGATGCTCATGATATCTGGTGTGTATCTAGATAAAATTCGTCAGTCTTGTGTACATGGCATATGTATCCCTCACGTGTTTGTAAACTATTAAATCCATGGTTGTGGTACACTATGGAAGCGAGTTCTGAGTGTTATTTATAGATTGTAAATTTGTAAGTCGGCTACATTATACCTTAGGAATTTGACATTCTCATCTATATTCCAATTTAATATAGATAGCCCGTGACTAATGGATTATATGTATGCGATGATCTCGACTTGCATAGTTCAGCGAGATAATTCGTAGTCATCATAATTTACTATTGGGTGAATTATGGACATGAAATTTGATTTCGTAACAGATGTACCTGAACTTAGAGAGTCTCACTATATGAAGTGTACTTGAGGAATGGCACTTGGGCAACGTATTATGAATAATACTGATTATTCATAATATTTTATCAGATTAAATTAGTTAATTCAAATCGTTTAATCGATAAATGAATTTACACATGCCGAAGTAATTTTGATCTTTCTAATGTGTATTTATATTTGATAATAATTAAATTAGATACACATTAATTGATAAATTATTTATTGACACATGTAAAGTAAATAATAATAGTCATTATTAGTGTAATGTTTGACTTTTATTATTTAGCTTATATGTGTAAATTAATTTTAATTATTTAATGTATATATTAATGTAATATATGTTAAATGAAATGCCATGTGTCATTGTCATTTACCAAATATTTTAATTAATTAAAATTTATTTCCTGAATGACCAAAACAACCCCCACCTAATGCCACTATCAAAATATAAAGTGAAATTGTTCTCTTTCTTCTTGGTGAAGTGGTGGTCGAAAATATCATCAATTTTTGGATCTTCAAAATGTTCTTTGAGTGACAAAAGGAAAGTGTTGAATCAAGAACAAAGTTCATGGAATTTTGAAGATTCATGAGATCATCTTTGATATCCTTAAGCTTTGAAAATTTATTTATTGTTCTTGAGCTACGAGATTTTTTCTAGAGTTTCTTTTGGTTTCTCAAATTTGGGGCTTTTGATTTGGATGATAGATTGAATGGTTTTGAGCATGTGTAGATATACTTTGAACTAAATTAGTGTAATTTATATTCAATTTATTGTTGGACAAAATGGTTTCCATTCTATAGTGTAATGACCACTCTTGCTATGCCTAGAATTTTTCTAAAGTTCTTCATTAGTGGTGACTTTGATTTGGTGTAAGATTAATTTTATTTGTCTTGAGAAAATTGAATACAAAGCATGAAAAATGATAATTTTTGCTCACTATTTTAAACCCTGGAAATTCTGAAAATTTTGTGATGAAAAATATGTCATTTGGATGTGTATTGGGAGTTAGGATAATTTTCGGAAATTATTTCGGAGTGAAAATAAGTGAAAACGTTGAAAATAGTGTGACCGTATGAGTTTTGAGCTTATCGGGTAACGACTGCCAAAACAGTGAATTAGTCACTCTTTAGGCAGCCAATGAACTGTCCAAATACTATTGGGGCTGACCTAGGCAGCCTCTGTGTGGTTTTGGTTGGTCGGTTCGATTAAAAATGCATTTTATGCTATTTGGAAAAAAAAATCGTTTCTGTAAAGGTTTCGTAATATTTTCATTATTAATTAAGTCGTTATTTGTTATTGAATAATATGTTTAGGTGAAATATGAATAAATTATAAATATCAGATATCGGATAATTTATTCAGTAATTTTAAAAGTTTTAAAATTACGATAACTCCTAAACCGCGCTTCCGTAGTGAATAATCCCAACAAAATGGTATCAGAGTGAATCTGATTCTACATCCAACATATATTTCAAACTTGATATATGATATTAGGGGTGTTCACGGGTCGGGTCGGGTCGGGTTGTTTGAAATTTTGTGAGACCCGATCGGGTCG